>LS485990.1:61764-91013 GCA_900490705.1 Pristionchus arcanus
GGGGGGGGGGGGAGAGAGACTCATCGTGAGGATTCACTGTCTTCTCCAGTTACTGGGTCAAGTTTGCTCCTCGTTACTCGAGTGAGCACCTGCCCTTTCTTCTCCCCTTTGCAGTCAATCACAATACTCATTCACTCACCTCATCTTCCATTCAAGACTATCCTCCCTCGTCTTCCTTCCTCACTCATTCTTGTGTTATTGAACAGTCTCATTCTCTTCCTATTCCCTTCGTACTCCACTCTCCCTTATAGTAGCCGCTCCCTTCTCTCATGTCCACTCAATTGGAAAGGGCAGAAAATGATTGCAACGAGAGAGAGTTGTTACTCATGCACTACTCGTGTTCCATGCAAGAGAGGAAGAAGAGGGAAGGGAGGAGGGGGGATGGTGTAAGATATGAGTCAGTTCCATTCGACGTCAATGCTTTGACTGATATTGTCGTGATCTCATCTCTTCGATCATATTTCATCTTTCTCTTTTCTTCGTATCATCTCAGGGCTCATAGATTCTGTGATGGATGAGACAGATAGTAATAGGTGCTGACCACAGACAATATGGTCACTGAATGGACGAGATTCTCCCTCTCTATTTTGGGTATTCTAGTCAGTGTCCCATGAGAGTCTTCCCTCATCTGAGGAATGAGTCTTCTCCTCCTTTCTCCTCCTTCTCATCTCTTCAACCCATTCATTGATCTATCCGACAGTTTCCATGAGTGGAGATGAGGGTAACGAGCAGTATGGCAGTCCTTAATCAACGCCTCTCCCCCCCCCCCTTCTCCCTCCCTCTCCTCATCCTTCCATTCCATTTCTGAGACTGAGACCCGTTCCCAATCTCCCTCTTCTCCTTTCTACTTCCTTCTTTCAGACCAATTCCATTCTTCACCATTCCATTTCCTTCTGAATACTTCCATTTCCTCCCTTATCGAGTTCTTGCACGACGTTCCTCCCTCCTTCTCTCCTATTATTTTTGTTCTTGTTTTGTCATGTGTTGAAGTGTCTGCTTGAGTACTCAACCCGATTGTACCCATCTTATCCCTCTCGTTCCCCTTCTCCTCATCCTCCTCCTTATTCTTACTCAACCCTTCCTCATCCCCATTCTCGTAGACCATTAAGTCTCGTCAATTGACCCTGAGGACACTTCCCTCTCTTTTCCCTTTCTCCACACTTCCGTTTCACATAATATTGTCATCCGATTGTCTTTTGTGATAATAATCAGGCTGATCCCAATTAGTCTCTCCCTCTCTCCCTCTCGTCGTTCCCTCATTCAATCAATCTTAGTTCATCTCCTTTCTCGGTCGTACACTCAATGTCCCTACCCCCTCCCTCCCTTTCCTCCTTCGGGCTTCTCTCCTAAGTGTAACGTGATCTCTCTCTCTCTCTCTCAATCCAGGAGGAGTCTATCTCCCCTTTCGGTCTCCCATTCAATCTGCCCTTCTCATTGTTTATCTCTCTGCTGCTGCAGTTGATGCAGCTCTATCTCGGACATATTGCTGCTCCCTCCCCCTCCTCTTCCCTCCAGTGGTTTGTCCCCTCGAGAGAGATTAGCTCCGGTCCATGGAAATTAGTGAATGGGAGTGGGGATCCCCTCGATCCATCCGTCCAGATCACTCATCCCTCTCCTCTCCTATCTCTTCCCTCCTCAGCATCATCATCCTCACTGTTTGCAACTCTCACAACGATAAATCCAGTCACTTTTGAAATGAATGACCGGTCACTTGTTTGATTAGAGAGATTCGATTGAGAGATTGAAGGGGGAAATCCATTCGGAATCCATCCCTTCTCAATCTCAGATTTGTTAGATGAAAAACAACTAGAGAAGTAGTAGATTGGATTCTATCGTTCTAACCAGTACCACTCTACTTGTACCACTCCACTCAATTCATTGTTGCACCTCCTCTATCTCTTGAATGGTTTCACTCCTTTTTCCTTTAATCTTTCACTGATTTTCTAATGAGATTGGCCCCTTTGCTAATCCCTCTTCTCTCTCTCTCTGTATACTACTACTCTAGAGAAAGAACTACCGGTCTGAGCCCACCCAATGGAAGGAAGGCTAGATCCCCTCTTTAGTACCTCCTTTCCATACCCTATCCATTTCACTCATTTGACTCGCCATTCTTCGAATTATGGAGATGAGATTAGTGAGGGAAAGCGCCACTTGATCTGTGAAAGGCTCTTTGAAGGATGAAGAGGGGATAGAATAAGGGAGGAGTAGTGACAGATTCATCCTATGGATACAAGATGAGGATGATCCTATTGACTATACATGGATTGCTCATTCTACCAAGAGTAAAGAGGGAAGAGATCTATTCATATTCATCGTTCCCTTTCACTCTTATCATAGTTATCACTCTACTCTGTTCGTGTGTACACAAAATGAGAATGTAAGGGAAACTCGGTCCTTCTCTTCTCTCTTCCATATCAATCGTCACTTCCATGTCGACAGAGGTTAATGGTAGTGGATGGTACTGTCTTGATAGGTCAATGATGACTAGAAGGGAGAATATCTAGAGGAGACCTCCCATTCTTCCTTCTCCTCTTTCTTACTCCCTCCCTTCTCTTAGTTCTTTTAACAATCGCTCTCGTTAATGATCATGGGAAAGTGAGTAGAGAGGGAGAGTTCATTCGACTATTAGTGTGAACTTGTGAGTGTGTTTCCTTCTCTACAGCTGAATTTCTCCTTATTTCCTTCAACTTATTCATACCTTTTCTCGTATCATTTCATCCTTCTTCTTCTCTTCTCTTCTCTACATGTTTGGATACTCTCATCGATTCATCCTTTCTATCAATTCAATTCAGCTTCTTTCCCTCTTCCATTCATTCATTTTTCCTTTCACACTACACGCGGTTGATAATATCTCCCCTCCTCCGTCTCTCCCTCTCCTTCCATACCCTTCTTCCGGTCACTATTTCCATCTTGACTCATTTGGATCATAATCACTCCGTATTCTGATTAGTCTATTATCACTCTTCCGAGAGAGAGAAAGAGTCATGGTGAATATTCCTGATCCATTCTCATTCTTGAATCTTTGATGCACATCTGCTCCATTCTTCTGTCGTGAATTCTCATCTATTTTGATGATCGTTTCGTTCTCGTCTTTCATTTCTCATATTCTTTTCTCGAAAGAACATTCTGAAAACGATCGAAAAATTTCCATCGGCTTTCCGAACGAATTTTATGATTCCCTCATTCTTCGCTGTTACTAATTCCTATCTTCATTCAAATTAAGTACCCTGTAATAGTGCTCGCTATCATCCCGGATTAATTGCCACTTTTTCCCTGTATTTCAACGTCACCGATTGTATAACCGTCTCTTGTTATCACTAATCTGCCATTCAGATCACTTCATTTCTCCTTGTATCTCTCACTTCTCTCCATTTCTTCCCTTCTCTCTCTCTCTCTTCCCTTCCTGATTCGTTCTCTCCTCTCGTCACATATTCTATTTGTCCCTCAGATTCCCATCAGATCAATCACCTTCTTCTCATTCCTGGACTCGTTCCCTCTCCCTCTCCTTCTTCTCCTTCTCGTCCCTTTTTCATCCATCTTCTCTCTTCTCTTATCAGTTCCGTGTGCTTTTCATCTCTCATCTAATCATCACGCCTCTCTCTCTCATTATCCATTTCAATTGTGAATACCCGATTCAAAACGGAACTAAACCCCTTCTCAAATAGGTGATTCATTTTTGAAGGTATGCTTCGTTTTTGCGTTTCTTCAATAATCCTCTTTTGGAGTCGATCCCTCTTCTAAATCGTCCTCTGAACTGTCATTCAGATGCATTTATCGTCTATTTCATCCCCTCTATTTCTCTATTTCTTTCTTTCTCTTCCTTTCTCGTGTTTATGAATGCGCAGTTTACAAAAGGCGAATTGAGAGAGAGATCATTATCTCATTTTTGTTGCTTCACTTTGAATTCTTCTCGTTGATCGAATCAATCAGTGGAGATCATTAATGCTCGAGTGGGATAGTTACAGATGTCTTCTTCTCACTCATTTTCCATTTCTTCCTTTCCTTCCTCCTCCCTCTCCCTCTCCTTCCTTTCCTCTCCCTCTCCATTGTCTCTTCAGTCATTTGTGCAAACTTCCGAGTAGTGTGCACGCCAATGTTTCACTCTTCTCCATTCCTCGCTTTTTTTTTCTCATTTGAATGAGTGATTCGACCTTTCTCTCGACAGTTTCTACACCTTTTCCCTTGTTGATTTGATCGCTTTCCATCATTCTCTCCCTCATTCCCTCTCTGTAGTACAATAGAATGCCATTCGAATTCCCCTTTAACATTCCACTTTGAAATCGGCCCCATTTTGGAAATGGGAAAGAGGAGTGGTTCGAGAGAGAAGAGAGAAAGGGAGTGGAAGGAGAAGTACAGTTGATATCATAGCTTCACTTCAATCCAATTCGACTCTCTTTCGCATTCATGAGTTAACAGAGGATAATTGAAATGTAAGCATGAGTCGTTTGTCTTCCAGTATCTCCCTTTACTTCCTCTTCTTCTTCTCTTCCATTCCCATAGTAGAAGTGCATACCACTTCAATTGGCTTATCCCTCTTCCATTCCTCTTTCTTCTTCTTCCTTCTCTCTCACTTCTTTCATCAATTTCAACCCAATATCGAGAGCACATTCCTTCCATTTGCCCCGTTCGTCATTCTTGTTCATTCACTCTCAATATTTCCTCAACGTCAATCAATTCTGTGTCCTACCGTACTCCTACCGTATCTCTTTTTCTTACAGTACACGAACGAAGGCCACTGCCTGGCCTCTCTTCCCCTCTCCTCCTAGAGGAAAGGAGGATTTACGAAACTGAACAAAATGGTGAATGGCTCAATTGGGACAGGGAATGGAGAAACGAACAAATTCATGATTTACGACTCGTAAATTACGAGATAATAATATTATTTTCTTTGAGGCGAAACTGGAGCGTGTTATTGGATGTACTAGTCTCTCTCAGACAGCACTCACTGTCGATTCCAAGACTGGAGCTATCGCCTATCTTGCGGGGTACGGTATCATTTATTGATTATTATACCCTGAAGAATGGGATCAATTGGTTGCAAATTGTCTCTGTCTGTTTTTTCTCCATTCTCGCAACATAATGGAAGGCTTAGTCCTGTCTCATCCTTACCCAATGTCAGATGGGAAAGAGTTGTAGGAGTGGGGCAACGAGTGGTTTTGTGAATGAAAGAAGGTGAAATAAGTATAACCTTCGAAATTGCAGTGCCTCAGTGGTTGTGAATCGTGGTCGACGAAGTAAGGAGACCCATCTGATCGGCCCATCGAGGAATACTTTCTCTACTCTTGATTTCTCCCCATGTGGAGGGTATATTGCAACTGGAGAGGTAAGGAAGGAAGGGGGGGGGAATCAGAAGGAAATCTCTTTCCAGTTCGGTCATTCTCCATGCGTTCGATTATTCGAATTGATGGATAAGACGACGGAGAAGTTTGTGGGTGCGCAGACGAAAGAAATGAATGGACATACCTTCGGAATCGTCGCTCTCGTATGTTACTCATTTATTATTGTTATTATTATTATTTAATTCGCAAGTCGACACGATATATATCTCGATTGCAGAAGTTCTCGCCCACTCACAATCAATTGATCTCTGTGGGTGAGAATCACGATCAGACGATAGTCTTATGGAATTGGAAGACGGGGGAGCAGATAGCGAATAGCAGAGTGACTGCCATGGTTAGTCACAAGGAACTAATGTTAAAAGTTGCCGATCAATAAGGTTAATTAAGTATTTTTAGGTGCAAGCTATCGCCATTTCTCCAGACGGTTCTCAGTGTGTGAGTGTCGGCCAAAGACACGTCAAATTCTGGACGATTGGAGAGTTTAAAGGAAAAGGACTCACTGTGAGTTATCCATGTTGATCGGTTGATAATATTGATTGGAGAGTGTTAGTGAAGACAGGGATCAAATACTTAGTCATGAAACCCAAGAAATGATATGCTAATACAAATTTGACGGTCATTTCACTTGTGGTGGTTAGGTTTCGGTTAAATTTCTCCGTTTTGTCCATCTGTGGTATGCACACTACAGGTCTTTGCGGGATGGGTATTTAACCTCTGAGTGAAGGTAGAAGTTATAGAATGTATTGCAGGGTCGTGCGGCGATTCTCGGTGATCACCGGAATGGAATGTATGTCGATGTCGCATTCATGGGAGATAATCGAGTTATTGCCGTCACTGAGAAAGGAACCATTGCTGAATTGATCGATAAGAAGGTAACGAAAGAGTAGGAGTTATTAGATGATAACAATGTATTTCAGATCTCTCGTACGATTCATCTCGATCACGGAAAGATCTTTGCTGTTTGTGTACTTGGATGGAGACTCCTTCTGGGCTGCAGCAATGGATCCGTTAGTTTATATTCGCAGCTTAGAACCAAAAGAATCTGGGAATAGTGAATGGTAACTCCGATCGATTTGAGGTGCAATCAATAGATTTCTCCTCATCCTCATCCACTTGTCGTCCTTCTCTCTGTCTTCCTCATTTCCTCTCTCAAGACGTTGCCACTGCTACCACTGTTGATGCCATTCAGAACAAGCCTAATGGAGCCAAGTTTGTTCATTCTATATCATCAAGAGATGCATACAATCCAATTCAGATTCCCGGACGTGCATGCGATCTGTTGTGATCCGTCTACGTCGACAGTCACTGTTGCCTATGCAGACCATTCCATCTATTCATGGCAAGAGGGAGAAGAGGGAGGATGCAAGAAGATCCATTCAACTCTTGCCCATGTAGGGAATATCCATGCACTTGAGGTGAGTAGTAGAAATCATTAGAGGAAGGGGAATTGTTCCCATCGCAGATTTATCCATCTGATGCTCCATTCCTTCCATCTGGTTCATTCTTGACTGGAGGTGCAGATGGTACACTTCGATTATGGAATCTCCACCATGGAGGAACGAGTACGGGAGGAACGCCTATGAAGGTATACCTTGGGATATGATGGATAAAGAAATGAATGAGTTCCATTGTCAGAATCTTCTCTCAAACGATCTGAAGAAGATGGTTATTCTGGATCACGATGGAGAATTAGTCGCAACCAGAAGTTAGTTGAAGTGCATTATTGGATAGTTTGAAGACGGGAATTAGGGTAGAAGAAATGAGTGGTGAGACGCTCCTTTGCAGACAACTCGATGGTGCCTACGAATGAGCGATTCGAAAATGGAATCAAGAGTTTACGAGTATCGAGAGATGGAAGACATTGTGCAGTAGGAATGAGGAATGGAACACTCATGTCAGTCTCATCCCCCCTCTCCTCCCCCTCTCATCATCTTCATCCATTCAGGATTCTCGATCTCACCTCTCCTTCGATGGACATAATCTTCTCAGAGAATGCACAAGAGGGAGATATCATGTGTCTCGAGTATTCTACTCCATCCAATGGTGAGAATGAAAGATGAAATGACAATGATCCCTTCCTCCCTTCAGATTCTCCCTCTCTTCTCGCTTGCGGTGGTCGTGATCGACTCGTTCATCTATTTCGTCCAGATGATGAATACTCTCACGTCTCCACTATCGAAGATCATTCAAGTGCCGTCGTTGCTATCAAATTCGTCCACGTTAGTTTATATCTCTCTCTTTTGACTCGAATAGCCCATCTTTGCCTCCAATGGAACTAAATGGACGTTGTTTGCAGTCATCGGAAGGATTCATGATGTATACGTGCGCTGCTGATAAGATGATTATCATCTGGAAATTGGCGAGTACGGTAAGGGAGATTTTAATTATCATTAAAATATTACATATGCCATTGCAGGATGATTCTCTGGTATTCGAACGTGTGAATCAGATCTCTTGTCTTTCATCCTCAATCACTGATCTCCATATATCGATTGATTCCCTATCCATCATCACTTCCTGTGCTGATCGACAATTGAGAAAGTATTCATTGGCAGGCAAACTTCTATCTACCGTCAAAGCGACTACTGATGCAGGTATCGCGAGGGTACGGTAGAGGAAGAGGGGTTACTCTATCGATTGAAGGTACGGTAGGCAGTTCATCGTGTACTCGAATGGCCATTGATCATTCGGGAACCTTCGTTGCCTCCATCTGTACTGATCGATTCGTGTATATTGTGGAGGTACGGTACTATATTAGGGAACGGATATCGACAAGTGATTTATTAAGGCGAAGAGTGGCAATCCAGTGGCAGTGTTGAGAGGATTCGGAGATATGACCACAAACATCGCCTTCTCAGCGGATCAGAGGTGAGATGAGAGTACGGTAAAGTGGGAATTGCGAACTGAGTTGAAGATACTGTAAGTATTATCATTACTTGCAGAAGGTTGATAGTGACATCCTCGAATGGATGCATCTACGTATTCCGTCTCTCCGATCGTCTAATCAACAGAATATCTGCAGCTAGGAAGCTATTCGTGGATACACGGTCAGATATTGATCTTTGATCTCTCTTAGTAATTTGTGAATGAGAAGTGACCTCTGACTGCCATTTCACGTTTCTTCTCCTTTATCTCAAGCGATCGCTCTCTCAATCGAAAGGAATGACAGATTTGAGGCCGAGATTCACTCTCGATATCCTCATAATTACTGGTGTAATGAGAGATGGAAGTAATAAAGTCATTGATCGATCATCTCATTACAGTACTCCATCTCCTGATAGTGTACTCGGAAGTGGGAGTGAGACCGTATCCGATGATCAGCCTAAGGTGCCCTTTTTCTCACTTATTGGATTTGCTACTCCTTGAAATTTATGAATAAACGGGATAAGTTGTATGGATAGTCAATAATCTCTCCCCTTAATCAGGATTCTGAAGTGGAATCATCTCATTTTGGATCATTCAATTCTCTGGCTATCGATGATGATATGGAGAGTGGAGTTGGATCGAATTCATCTGTTGTTGTGAGTGGAAGAAGAGAAGACGATGGAGATACAATGAAGTGAGATGATTACTATTTTGATATTACGAATATGAAACATAAAGGGAATGGGAAGGTTCAATGATGCTTCCCATTGTTCGCCCTTCCTCTCGTAGGTTCACTCTGATTCGCGAGTCTCTAATCCCTCCTGTTCACTCTCTCTCTCTCATCCCCTTTCTTCTTCTTCTTCTCTTCAATGCACTTGGTCTCTGTTCACAGGTAGACAATTGAATGAGCTCTTCCCCCTCTTCGAGACTTCTCTCTCTCTCTCTCCCTCCTGTTTGTCTCTCTTCTCCCTTGGAAGGCAATGGAAGAGGCAAGAGTGCCGTTCAACCTCCAATTCCCATTCTGTCGAGAACTTGCGTCTTTTTCAGAACTCTTTGTTGCCATTTCGATAGTTATTGTGCGAAACGAAACTCTTTAATCTCGCCGCTCTCTCGATTCAGCGTCGAAGAAATATATGATTGAATGATGGCGCTACTTTGATCTGCCCTTCGTCCTTCCCTTTTCCTCCCTGCCCTCCAGTCTCATTTCTTGCCCCCTCTCTCTCTTTCGTCTGCACTCTCCTCATTTCACCTGATCTCTCTCATCTTCTCATCATAGATTCAAATCATGAATCTGAGTGTCTCGAAAGGGCGTTTCCTCCCTCTCTCGGCTACTCCATTCCTTCCCTTTTCTCCGTTCTTCTCTCGACCTTCAGGCATCACTTTGATCACTACTTTCCTCTCTTTTCTTCGTTCTTTCTCGTGTCAATAGACAGAATGGCATCTACCTGTAACGGGAGGGAGACGCCCTCTCTCAACCTTGAAATGAGAAGGAGACGAGTCTTGAGACGAGATTCCAATCTGATCTTCAATCTCATTCATTCACCCCTCTAGCTCCTTCCCCTCCTTCTTCATCTTTCACTTTCACCATTCCAATATACTCGATGCTTTATTTCATCCGAATCACTCTTCTTTCATTCTCTAATCTCTCTCATATTTTCCTACTCTCTAATCTTCCTCATACCTCCCATAGAGTGAAATAGAGGGGAGATCTCTCCAGATGTCAGTCTCCATCTCCATCTCCTTCATCATATCGTCACTCAATACGACCCATTCGAACACGTGTGGTCCAAGGGGATGAATAGGGAGGAGGAGACCTCCTATCATAATCCATCTCCTCCTTATTCTTTCCTCCCATCAGACCATTCCTCCATTCACATTGTTAAGTCGTGCGTTCTCTCATTCTCTCGCCCTTTTCTTCTTCATTTTGTCGTTGGAATGGGATAGATTATAATAATGAGAAGCGAAAGGCCAATTGATGGGTGTTGTTTCGTCCCTTCCTTCTCCTTCCTTCTCTTCATTCCACTCTCTGGTTTCCCTCAGGAACGGGGTCACAAAGGGGGAAGGGATTAGAATGAGAGAGAGAGAGAGAATGGATGGTGATTAGAACTATTATCGGATCGGTTGTTGTTCTATCGAGAGAAAGGGAATGAAATCATTGTTCCATTTCCATCACTCGTTTATCTCTAATCTCTAATCACACCTGATTCCCTCAATTGGTTAACTGGTCTGAGACTTTGTTCGTTTTCTTTCCTCGATTGGATTGAAGAGGCAGACAGACTGATCAAATACTAGACGATTCTTCCCCCATCTGATTCCCCCCCCCCCTCACTCTCTCTCTCCCTTCAATCCACCCTTCACCCTCCGTTGCCATTCCAGTCATTTCCCTCACTCCTTTCATTCTTCCCTTCTAAACTACCTCTTTTATGTATTCATTCCCGATCGAGAGAGATAGACAGGTTGTACTCTGTACACTGTTTGTGGGGAAGTTAATCGTGTCCTGAAGGGAACGAATCAGATTACGGTAATGATCGATCGAAAATGGCTGAGAAATTGGGAGAATGGACGATTGCTATCGGCAGTTTGAATCTGCCGAGTTGCGTTCCCTCCCTTCTTTGATTTCTCTATTTCACACAGTTCCAACTTGTCTACCTCCTCCCCTCCTCCCTCCCTCCTCCTTCTCTTCCTCCTTCCCACCCCATCTCTTTCTCAACAGTGAAACAGTCATCCCTTTCCCTCCAACCCATCTAACTTCTTTCTTCTCCTTCCATCAGTCCCCTTCCCTCTTCCCTCCCTTCCCATTCTCTTCTCACCCTTCATCTCTCCTCCATCTCTCATTTCTTCCGTTTACTCAACTCATACCTCGATACGGGTCATCCCTCCATCCCTTCCATGGGAATCCGCTTATATCCATTGTCTATCCCTCTTCTCTTTCCTTTCCTTCTTTCAACTCTTCCCCTCTATGATCAACTGTTTCTCTTCGAGAGAAATTACCCCTTACAATTGATCAACGCACATTTGTGTTATGATTCTGTGGCTAAGATAGTTTAAATTCATTAATTGGAATGTAATACTGATCAATCAGTTCAATCAGTGGTGTATGTTTCCAGTTCTAGTCTAAGGAGGGTAATATCCCTCCTTTCCTCTCCTTCTCTTCTCCATTTTGCGTGTTCCACTCTTAAGTGACTCACTTTACGTGTCATCTCTCTCTCTCTCTCCTCCAGTTTCTCTCCTTATCTCCCCTCTCTTCCATTCTCTCACGGAGATGAATCCGGATGAACTCACCGTTTCTCCCCTTGTCTGGTCTGAATTGGTGTTAGATGTCCCCATCTTCTGCTCCCTCCTTCTCCCTCCCTCCCTTCCGCCTCTCTCTCTCTCTCTTTCAGTGTTAGTATTCACACTTGGTGGGGGGGCCTGCCCTCCAGTCTCATTTCTTGCCCCCTCCTCTCAATTCCATCATTACTCACCTTCTTACCTCTCTCTCTCTTTTTCTCTTCTGCACTCTCCTCATTTCACCTGATCTCTCTCATCTTCTCATCATAGATTCAAATCATGAATCTGAGTGTCTCGAAAGGGCGTTTCCTCCCTCTCTCGGCTACTCCATTCCTTCCCTTTTCTCCGTTCTTCTCTCGACCTTCAGGCATCACTTTGATCACTACTTTCCTCTCTTTTCTTCGTTCTTTCTCGTGTCAATAGACATAATGGCATCTACCTGTAACGGGAGGGAGACGCCCTCTCTCAACCTTGAAATGAGAAGGAGACGAGTCTTGAGACGAGATTCCAATCTGATCTTCAATCTCATTCATTCACCCCTCTAGCTCCTTCCCCTCCTTCTTCATCTCTCACTTTCATCATTCCAATATACTCGATGCTTTATTTCATCCGAATCACTCTTCTTTCATTCTCTAATCTCTCTCATATTTTCCTACTCTCTAATCTTCCTCATACCTCCCATAGAGTGAAATAGAGGGGAGATCTCTCCAGATGTCAGTCTCCATCTCCATCTCCTTCATCATATCGTCACTCAATACGACCCATTCGAACACGTGTGGTCCAAGGGGATGAATAGGGAGGAGGAGACCTCCTATCATAATCCATCTCCTCCTTATTCTTTCCTCCCATCAGACCATTCCTCCATTCACATTGTTAAGTCGTGCGTTCTCTCATTCTCTCGCCCTTTTCTTCTTCATTTTGTCGTTGGAATGGGATAGATTATAATAATGAGAAGCGAAAGGCCAATTGATGGGTGTTGTTTCGTCCCTTCCTTCTCCTTCCTTCTCTTCATTCCACTCTCTGGTTTCCCTCAGGAACGGGGTCACAAAGGGGGAAGGGATTAGAATGAGAGAGAGAGAGAGAATGGATGGTGATTAGAACTATTATCGGATCGGTTGTTGTTCTATCGAGAGAAAGGAGACGGAATCATTATTCCATTTCCATCACTCGTTTATCTCTAATCTCTAATCACACCTGATTCCCTCAATTGGTTAACTGGTCTGAGACTTTGTTCGTTTTCTTTCCTCGATTGGATTGAAGAGGCAGACAGACTGATCAAATACTAGACGATTCTTCCCCCATCTGATTCCCCCCCCCCCTCACTCTCTCTCTCCCTTCAATCCACCCTTCACCCTCCGTTGCCATTCCAGTCATTTCCCTCACTCCTTTCATTCTTCCCTTCTAAACTACCTCTTTTATGTATTCATTCCCGATCGAGAGAGATAGACAGGTTGTACTCTGTACACTGTTTGTGGGGAAGTTAATCGTGTCCTGAAGGGAACGAATCAGATTACGGTAATGATCGATCGAAAATGGCTGAGAAATTGGGAGAATGGACGATTGCTATCGGCAGTTTGAATCTGCCGAGTTGCGTTCCCTCCCTTCTTTGATTTCTCTATTTCACACAGTTCCAACTTGTCTACCTCCTTCTCTCCTCCCTTCCTCCTCCCTTCCTCCCCTCCTTCTCTTCCTCCTTCCTTCCCTTCCTTCCCTTCCTTCCCTTCCCACCCTTCCCACCCCATCTCTTTCTCAACAGTGAAACAGTCATCCCTTTCCCTCCAACCCATCTAACTTCTTTCTTCTCCTTCCATCAGTCCCCTTCTCCCTTCCCTCCCTTCCCATTCTCTTCTCACCCTTCATCTCTCCTCCATCTCTCATTTCTTCCGTTTACTCAACTCATACCTCGATACGGGTCATCCCTCCATCCCTTCCATGGGAATCCGCTTATATCCATTGTCTATCCCTCTTCTCTTTCCTTTCCTTCTTTCAACTCTTCCCCTCTATGATCAACTGTTTCTCTTCGAGAGAAATTACCCCTTACAATTGATCAACGCACATTTGTGTTATGATTCTGTGGCTAAGATAGTTTAAATTCATTAATTGGAATGTAATACTGATCAATCAGTTCAATCAGTGGTGTATGTTTCCAGTTCTAGTCTAAGGAGGGTAATATCCCTCCTTTCCTCTCCTTCTCTTCTCCATTTTGCGTGTTCCACTCTTAAGTGACTCACTTTACGTGTCATCTCTCTCTCTCTCTCCTCCAGTTTCTCTCCTTATCTCCCCTCTCTTCCATTCTCTCACGGAGATGAATCCGGATGAACTCACCGTTTCTCCCCTTGTCTGGTCTGAATTGGTGTTAGATGTCCCCATCTTCTGCTCCCTCCTTCTCCCTCCCTCCCTTCCGCCTCTCTCTCTCTCTCTTTCAGTGTTAGTATTCACACTTGGTGGGGGGGCTCATTTCTTGCCCCCTCCTCTCAATTCCATCATTACTCACCTTCTTACCTCTCTCTCTCTTTTTCTCTTCTGCACTCTCCTCATTTCACCTGATCTCTCTCATCTTCTCATCATAGATTCAAATCATGAATCTGATTGTCTCGAAAGGGCGTTTCCTCCCTCTCTCGGCTACTCCATTCCTTCCCTTTTCTCCGTTCTTCTCTCGACCTTCAGGCATCACTTTGATCACTACTTTCCTCTCTTTTCTTCGTTCTTTCTCGTGTCAATAGACATAATGGCATCTACCTGTAACGGGAGGGAGACGCCCTCTCTCAACCTTGAAATGAGAAGGAGACGAGTCTTGAGACGAGATTCCAATCTGATCTTCAATCTCATTCATTCACCCCTCTAGCTCCTTCCCCTCCTTCTTCATCTCTCACTTTCATCATTCCAATATACTCGATGCTTTATTTCATCCGAATCACTCTTCTTTCATTCTCTAATCTCTCTCATATTTTCCTACTCTCTAATCTTCCTCATACCTCCCATAGAGTGAAATAGAGGGGAGATCTCTCCAGATGTCAGTCTCCATCTCCATCTCCTTCATCATATCGTCACTCAATACGACCCATTCGAACACGTGTGGTCCAAGGGGATGAATAGGGAGGAGGAGACCTCCTATCATAATCCATCTCCTCCTTATTCTTTCCTCCCATCAGACCATTCCTCCATTCACATTGTTAAGTCGTGCGTTCTCTCATTCTCTCGCCCTTTTCTTCTTCATTTTGTCGTTGGAATGGGATAGATTATAATAATGAGAAGCGAAAGGCCAATTGATGGGTGTTGTTTCGTCCCTTCCTTCTCCTTCCTTCTCTTCATTCCACTCTCTGGTTTCCCTCAGGAACGGGGTCACAAAGGGGGAAGGGATTAGAATGAGAGAGAGAGAGAGAATGGATGGTGATTAGAACTATTATCGGATCGGTTGTTGTTCTATCGAGAGAAAGGAGACGGAATCATTATTCCATTTCCATCACTCGTTTATCTCTAATCTCTAATCACACCTGATTCCCTCAATTGGTTAACTGGTCTGAGACTTTGTTCGTTTTCTTTCCTCGATTGGATTGAAGAGGCAGACAGACTGATCAAATACTAGACGATTCTTCCCCCATCTGATTCCCCCCCCCCCTCACTCTCTCTCTCCCTTCAATCCACCCTTCACCCTCCGTTGCCATTCCAGTCATTTCCCTCACTCCTTTCATTCTTCCCTTCTAAACTACCTCTTTTATGTATTCATTCCCGATCGAGAGAGATAGACAGGTTGTACTCTGTACACTGTTTGTGGGGAAGTTAATCGTGTCCTGAAGGGAACGAATCAGATTACGGTAATGATCGATCGAAAATGGCTGAGAAATTGGGAGAATGGACGATTGCTATCGGCAGTTTGAATCTGCCGAGTTGCGTTCCCTCCCTTCTTTGATTTCTCTATTTCACACAGTTCCAACTTGTCTACCTCCTTCTCTCCTCCCTTCCTCCTCCCTTCCTCCCCTCCTTCTCTTCCTCCTTCCTTCCCTTCCTTCCCTTCCTTCCCTTCCCACCCTTCCCACCCCATCTCTTTCTCAACAGTGAAACAGTCATCCCTTTCCCTCCAACCCATCTAACTTCTTTCTTCTCCTTCCATCAGTCCCCTTCTCCCTTCCCTCCCTTCCCATTCTCTTCTCACCCTTCATCTCTCCTCCATCTCTCATTTCTTCCGTTTACTCAACTCATACCTCGATACGGGTCATCCCTCCATCCCTTCCATGGGAATCCGCTTATATCCATTGTCTATCCCTCTTCTCTTTCCTTTCCTTCTTTCAACTCTTCCCCTCTATGATCAACTGTTTCTCTTCGAGAGAAATTACCCCTTACAATTGATCAACGCACATTTGTGTTATGATTCTGTGGCTAAGATAGTTTAAATTCATTAATTGGAATGTAATACTGATCAATCAGTTCAATCAGTGGTGTATGTTTCCAGTTCTAGTCTAAGGAGGGTAATATCCCTCCTTTCCTCTCCTTCTCTTCTCCATTTTGCGTGTTCCACTCTTAAGTGACTCACTTTACGTGTCATCTCTCTCTCTCTCTCCTCCAGTTTCTCTCCTTATCTCCCCTCTCTTCCATTCTCTCACGGAGATGAATCCGGATGAACTCACCGTTTCTCCCCTTGTCTGGTCTGAATTGGTGTTAGATGTCCCCATCTTCTGCTCCCTCCTTCTCCCTCCCTCCCTTCCGCCTCTCTCTCTCTCTCTTTCAGTGTTAGTATTCACACTTGGTGGGGGGGGGGGGTGATCGGAAGAGTAAAGAGAGCCCAAGGGAAGAAAGAAGGAGGAGGAAGATCAAAGAGAGAGAAGGTCTTATTGCCAGCCGATTGGAACTGTGTAGAATGAATGGGACCTAGCAGGGAATCTGTCAGTAAATTCACTCTATGTTCATCCATTTAGAGCACTGATCAACTGGTTTCTTTTGCTCCCTCCCCCTCTCTCTTCCCTTCTACTCCTTCTCTCCTCCTATCACCCTCCCCCCCTCCTTCCTCTTCTTCCGTTACGGTGGCAGATACATGAAAACGATGCGTGAATAACATTCCTTCCCTCTTTAGTTCCTTCCTTTGGATTTCGCACACATTCATTCACAGAAGGATGCACACACACACGTCTCTTTTGTATTTATCGCTTATCCCACCGTGTAAAAAGGGGAGAAATGTATTCCCCGTGTGGATATCGGGGTCGTCCAATCATATCTTTCATTTATTCAATTCTTTCCCATTTCAGTATCTCAATCCGTGAGTCTTCATTGACGGGAGACGATCACAACGGAACATTTACACTCGAGGAGCAGGAGGGAAATTGTATGTTCCTTTTAGTTATTACGAATTGATTAACGAAGAAGTTTAATAGTAATTTGAGCAGTAGTGAACATAACTTTTACTAGGAGTGTACTTCTCACAATCAATAGATTGAAGCGTGAAATGGGTGGTGGATTCAGTTGACTCTTTCATTCACTTTGCCCTCCTTCCCAATCCGTTCTATTTATCTTTCCCTTATTTGACGTGAAACTCGACCACGTATTTGCCATTTTTAGCTGCCTTTCAGTGGGTGAAAAATTGTGGTTGAGGCAACTAAATTGATTAGTTTATAGTAGAAGAGGAAGAGGTCAATGTTTAGATTGCTGGCTGTTTTTGTTCTCTAGAAAGGATCAATCACTATTTTACTGCTTACAATTCTTATCTCATTCTTCCTTCACTCTTTATATTCTTTCTCTGTTTGGGTGTTATCATCCCATGCTCCAGTCCCTTTTTATCATTATATCATGTGATAGTGAGGGCGGGTTTGGATTGAGAAACACTTGTTAGACTGAATTTGACTCGAATCAGATCAATCACTTATCTTTTTGTCCATTACTCAAGGGTTTCCGGGAGTGAAAGGTTGTCTTCTGCCCCCTCTCCTTCCTCCATCTTCTAATCTCTCGTCCCTTTCAGCTCTTCGTCCCTCTCCTCGTTATCAATCATCCAAGTCGATGTCTAATATTCGATCTCCAATGTTTTCTTCTCCATTCATTGATGAGAATCGAGCAGCGAGTCCACGAAGAACGAGAAGGAAATGGGGAGAGAATGAGAAACAAGAGGAGAGGGATAAAGATATATTCAATGATAATGGTAAGATCTATTCCATTTCTTTCCTTCTATTCGAATTCATCCTTTTCTTCTTCCATTTTGCTCTCTCCGGAAACATTTCTGGGTCCATTACATCGTTTTTCACACTCGACTCTTTCTTACCCATAGATTACATCCGATGTGGACCTTTCATACGGTAGAGGAGGATGGATGGTGTAAGAGAGAAGGAATGAAAGAGAGATGGAGGTGGAATATCGGCCATTTTGTTCTAGAAACTTTCTTGAATCTCTTGTTATGAGTAATAAAAAGCATGGAATTGGTTTTTCGTAGAAAAGAATGAAAGAGAATGAAGAGAGAAGTAGAGAGAACAAGATTAATTTCACAATGGAACACTGAGAGGGACTCCCTTTCACTCAGTTCAATGAATAGCTAGAGGGGGGAGATACCTTTCCTTCTCTCGCCCTCTCTTCCCTCCCTCTCCCTCTCTCAACTCAAGTAGTCTCGATATGGATTGATTCGGTCTCATACTCCCCTCAGGTGGTCTGTCTCCCTCTCTCTCTCTCTCTTATGACCACTCCCTTCCATCCTCTAATCCCCATATACAGTCTATCTCCTCAATGCCCTCTTCTTCACTCATTGTATCTCCTCTCCTCTTCCTCCCTCAGGTTGTGATGGTAACTGTCTTCTTTCTCCTTCCAATCTCTCTGATCTGTTCCTTCCCTCCCTTATTTCTCCTTTCTTTCTCTTCTCCTTTGTGTGGTGCCAGATGGTCTCTATCTCATCCACTCCACGGTTACTTAACAACCGATGGTCTATTGGGAGTGTTTCCCCTCTTTTAGTGTCTCTGGTTCAAATATTGATGCATTATGTTTTGATACTAATATTATTATTTTGGATTGTGATACAATACCCCTTTCAACAGTGGTAATCAGTCGCAGATCACTTTATATTTCTGGCCCCGCTTACAATTAGCAATGAAAATATATAATCATCCTTACAGATTCGTCTCCATTCTCATCCTCTCTCGACGGTGGAATGAAACTCGCCCCTTCCACTCTTCCATCCAACTTCCAACCACAATCAAGATGTATGTTACACATTGATAACTTTATTCGGTTGCGTCATTGGTCTAGCCTATATTCCTTAATGGGTGGTCTTCCCTTTTATTCCATTAGTGTCGCTCCCTCGACTATTTCATCCATTCCATGTCTCTTGATTGGGTTATAACTGACACTGAGATTTATTCGAGTCAATCAGTGCGCGTACTTCTTCCTCTTCTTCTTCTTCTTCTTCTTTTGTTGAATTCCCTCCAGAGTTGAGTCTGTATTTGCTTGTTTTCGTTCTTCTCACTTGAATGATTCATCTACCTTTCCTTACTCCCCCCCCCTTCCCTTCTTCTCCATTCCTTCTCAATCGTTTCACAGTCCATCATTCTCATCTCTTCCTTCTCCTCTTCTTCCCCCCTAGGGTGTGAATGGTCCTCTCTTCCCCTCATTCCCCTCATTGTACACAATATCTTCAGAGGGAGATCGCTTCCCTTTGATCTGTCTCTTCTTTCCCTTCCTTGGTTTGAATAGTGGAATGAATCTCACCTCCTTCCACTCCCTCACAAGGAGTGTCCATTTCACGTCTTGTCTCTCTCTTTCTCACACTCTCTCATCCATCAGAGTATATGAGAGAGTGGATGATATGAGTAGAGTCCGTTCATCCCTTTCTCTCTCTCTCTCTCTCTCTTCCTATCTGATCCCCTTGTCTCTTCTCTCTCTCACTGTTATCGCTTATCACTCTAATCACTCCATTGATTACTTCTCTTTTCCATCGTCTTCTTCTCATTTCAAACCTTCTCCTCCCTCCTTCTTCCTTCCCTCCTTCTTCCTTCCTTCCTATCATTCTTCTCCCTTCAATCAAGAGGTAGTCCTTTTCTAGGAGTGAATGAGAGGGAGCAGCTTATCAGTGACGATTTAGTGTCCTCTTCTTTCTATTCAATACGCGCCCTCATTATACTTCCATTCCCATTCTTACGATTGTGCACTTTTTACGACTGCTTCAAAAAAAATTTACTCGATTTATAACTGTTACATTTGTTTATTTACTCTGCTTCTAAATTATTTGTTTTTCAGTGGGTACGGTTATCCGTTCAATGGATACTTCATCATCTCCATCTCCTCTTCCTTCCTCCCTCCTTCGTCCTTCTCCCTCTCCCTATTCTTCTCCCTTCACTACCACTTCCACCACCTCCCTTCCTCTCTCTGCCCCTCTTCCCTCCTCATCCAATCCAACCTCCAGATTGAGAGAGAATCTATTGGCACGGAAACAGGCAGAACAATTGAATGGTAAGTGGGTGGGAATGATCAGAGGGTGGAAGACTTGCCTACGATTCATCAGATTTATTGAATATGTTGCAGGTTCGACCCTAACATCTCCCCCTCCCGCTCTTCCTCCTCCATCGAATGGATTCAGTAGAGAATCACCCGAGAGAGTATCACTATCCAAGAGATTCCAATTGAAGAGTGCAGTCAAAGAGGTTAGTGATCATTCTTTTAGACTTCATTTAAACAAATAAGCTGTTACTAGAAGACATCTTCCTTTAACAATGAATCATTGGAATTTCTTGAATGAAGTAGAGTGAAAAATAGGCGGAAGATTAGTCATGGAACCCCTCAGGGGCACAAAAAGTGGGAATAGAGGGGAAAGAAGCAGTTGATTGGTTTGAGGATGAGCCTTCCCTTCCCTTCCCTCTCTCTCTCCTCTTCCCTCCTCTTCAATCTGATATTGACTTGACTTCTCCCATTCAAAGTGACCGGTCTATGAAAGTGATCTAGTCAAGCAAATTGAAGAGTTGAGCTGAGAAGCAATTGATAATTTGTGCTCATCCAGTCTTTATTTCTCTCCTCCCCCCTCCCCTCTCCCTCCTCTTCCCCTTCTCATCCTTTCTCTCTCGTGCCCCATTCACCCTCCTCCATCACAGCTTGATCAGAAAAGGAGGGGGTTCGTTCTCTTGAATAGAATCGAGCCATTGCCCCTTCCTCCTTCCCTTCCCTCTCCTCCCCTTCCCCCTTCACCCCCTTCCTTTCTTATTCGAATGGGATTGAGGAAACGAGTCCGATTCATCATCACCGGAAGGCATGTTCGTATTCAATTGTTGATTATTATGATAGATTAGCAGATTAGGAAATTGATGTTGATCACTCTTAAAGAGGATTGGAAAGCTCAGCTCTTTCTCAGTTGTGCAGTGACTGCCCATTTAAGTGGACTGTAGTGGACTGAACAAAAAGTTGATCGGGCTAGTTATGAATGGGGAAAGGGAGGAGACTATTAAACGGTGAGGCTTAATAGTTTCCTTATAGAGAAGAAGTACTGTTCATAATCGGGGTATACGGTAGATACCACTCAATCAATCGATAATCCCTTCTACTTTCAGCCTCCTCGTACCGCATGGTCTCCTTCTGCATCATCAACTTCCTCATCATCATCTCGAAGGACTACTTCATCCATTGGCCTCTCTTCTTCTCCTGCAGGAGCATCAGCAGCTGCCATTACGAGAAGACGTACGTTTATCCCCCTTCCCTACCGTATCCCTCCTTCCATTCCCTACCGTATACCACATCCTTCCATGCTCCTTCTACTTGCTCCTGCTCGGCTACAGTAACTTGCGAGTGGAGTATATCGTTATGCACTGTGATTCGTCCCCTCACTAACAGCTTGTATTCCTTTCTTCTTCTCTTCTTCTTCTTTAGCCTTGGCTCTGCTCGCTTTCAGAATCGGATCTATTCGGGAAAGGGACGAACGATGGATTCCGTTCTCCTTTCGTCAATCAAATGGAAGGAAATCCATCTGAAGTGAAATCGATGAGAAGATCGAGAACAATGGGAGGAGGAGGAGGAAGATCTCCATCGAGAGGAAGGAGAGGTATGGGAAGAGAGAGTCCTTTCTCTCTCGTGCCCCATTCACCCTCCTCCATCACAGCTTGATCAGAAAAGGAGGGGGTTCGTTCTCTTGAATAGAATCGAGCCATTGCCCCTTCCTCCTTCCCTTCCCTCTCCTCCCCTTCCCCCTTCACCCCCTTCCTTTCTTATTCGAATGGGATTGAGGAAACGAGTCCGATTCATCATCACCGGAAGGCATGTTCGTATTCAATTGTTGATTATTATGATAGATTAGCAGATTAGGAAATTGATGTTGATCACTCTTAAAGAGGATTGGAAAGCTCAGCTCTTTCTCAGTTGTGCAGTGACTGCCCATTTAAGTGGACTGTAGTGGACTGAACAAAAAGTTGATCGGGCTAGTTATGAATGGGGAAAGGGAGGAGACTATTAAACGGTGAGGCTTAATAGTTTCCTTATAGAGAAGAAGTACTGTTCATAATCGGGGTATACGGTAGATACCACTCAATCAATCGATAATCCCTTCTACTTTCAGCCTCCTCGTACCGCATGGTCTCCTTCTGCATCATCAACTTCCTCATCATCATCTCGAAGGACTACTTCATCCATTGGCCTCTCTTCTTCTCCTGCAGGAGCATCAGCAGCTGCCATTACGAGAAGACGTACGTTTATCCCCCTTCCCTACCGTATCCCTCCTTCCATTCCCTACCGTATACCACATCCTTCCATGCTCCTTCTACTTGCTCCTGCTCGGCTACAGTAACTTGCGAGTGGAGTATATCGTTATGCACTGTGATTCGTCCCCTCACTAACAGCTTGTATTCCTTTCTTCTTCTCTTCTTCTTCTTTAGCCTTGGCTCTGCTCGCTTTCAGAATCGGATCTATTCGGGAAAGGGACGAACGATGGATTCCGTTCTCCTTTCGTCAATCAAATGGAAGGAAATCCATCTGAAGTGAAATCGATGAGAAGATCGAGAACAATGGGAGGAGGAGGAGGAAGATCTCCATCGAGAGGAAGGAGAGGTATGGGAAGAGAGAGAAAAAGAGAGACAAGGAAGAGTGATTGAGTTGAGCTTGTAGATCACTTATCAATTCATTGGATAGCAGATTGGCTACAAGGTAGATGATGGTGTGCATTGGTGTAATGGAATGGTTTATTCGTCGCTTGCCCCTTCCCTTCCTTCTTTCCTTCCTTTTCTATCCCCTTTCCTCATCTCGATGAGACCTTTCCACCTATCGATACTTTCAACCACTTCGACCCTTTTATTCTGCTTGCCAATTCGCTCCTTTTTTTGGTAGTCTGCCATGAGATGAAGCATGAAATGAGATGGAGGAATGCTCCCCTGCCTTGTCCCTTTCCCCCCTCCCTTTCCCCTCCCGAGATAACTCATTTGAATGCAAAGTATCTGCCCCTCTTCTCTCGAATAAGAAACAACCGAGCTACTGTAACCCCTTCCCTTGCCCTTGATACACACAGATTGATTCCTTCCCTCTTCCCATTCCCATCACGTGGAATTGGTTCGGACCAAGGGGAAGATTTGGAAAGACCTCGTGATTCTGTTGATCAATCCAATTAGAATAAATATGGCATGAGGGAGTAGAAGAGTGATCTACCCAATCAATCACTCCTAATCAATAATATTCTTTCAGAAGAAGATGATTCATTCTCTGCTCTTCGTCAGCATATTCGATCGAGATCACAGAGTCCCAATCAATTGATTATGAATGGGATTCTTGCTACGAGTACTCCCAATGGAATGAATAAGGGATATGAGAGGAAGGTGAGTGAATACAATAATAAATGAAATGAGTTATACTGGAATGGTTAATCATGAAGGAAATATCTAGTGTATTCAGGATTCTGAATCATCGTATCCTCTGTCCTCTCGTCGCACTCCTTCGAGATCGAATTTAAGAGGAGGAGAAGAATTGAGGAAGAGCAGTCAGGCACTCGATAAGATTGCACAGACCAGAAAGTGAGATTGATTATTTATTTATTGATTGAATTTAATGAATTGATGGGCACCATGATCTAAAAAAAGTATTTATCTGAACGAAATATATTTAACTTGATTCTCCTGCAGACTTCGTCAGTCAACGGAGAATCTATCGGGTGATCTCGATTCTTCACCCATTTCACGAGCGAGATCGATTGGAAATTTGAGAGGAGGAGGACAATTGGAGATTGGAGGAGGATTTGATGTAGATGAGAATAGACCAAGACTAAGGTGAGATTAAGGGAATAAATGGGAATCAATATCAAATACCATCGATGGTTCTATTGTGATTCACAAGAGAAATGGAATGATCGACCTTTCTATTGATGGAATGAGTACGATTCATCCCTTTTGAATCGTTCTCCGCGTATCGTTTCCATTCCAAATGTATACCTTCGGTCATTCCTCCTTCCTTCTTCAATCTCTTTCTCATTTCAGTTCTCCTCTCAATCGTATTTCTCGTAATCTCGCACGTTCAATGGGACAACTCAATGGTGAGAATGCAATGGAAGGAAGTCCATCCACCAGAAGTGAGTTATTCCCTCCCTTTGTCTCCTTATCATCATGATCCAATCCATTCAGTGGCCCCCTCTTCATCTGGTCTCTCTTCTGGTCTCCTTGGTGCGATGTCCCAATTGAAGAAGGCATCCAATCCCGATCTGGCTGATGAGAGACAATATGAAGAGAGGGAAGAATTCACTTCTCCCATTCTCAAACCGAGAAGAGGAGCAGTACAGAAGAAGGTGAGAGAGAGAGAGAGAAAAGATGAGTCGATGATTATTGATTAGTATAGCAATATCTTGATTGCGGATATAATGTAGATAAAGTACTACGAAGAAGGAAATATAGAAATTTATGTCGTAAATATGTCTAATGATTCTATTGTAGGTTGATCGATATCATCCTCGTAATCGTGGAATGGGATCAAGAATGGAGAGTGGAAGTGGAGAAAGTGATTCGAATGCAAGTGATGCATCTCCTCTTCATTCAACGTATCAAAGGAAGGAGAATGCACCTTCTCGGTTAGTCATTCACTCCATCTCCCTCTCATCTCTTCATTCAGTTCGTTGATATCGGATGGTCTTCGTATCGGTCGTCGTCTAGGTGAATCTCCTCGTCTAACTGCTTCCCCTTCAACGACAACGACGAGAAGAGTTCCTAATTATCTATCCCAGAAGATGCAACCACAGTGAGTAAAGAGAGAGAAGGAGAAGGGGAGAATAAGTGAATTACAGGGAATTGGAGGGACCAGATCTTGGATCGGACGAATCTCCGAGATCATCAATTATGAATGGAAATATTCATCATGATTGGATGGGACAATTTGAAGGAAAGCCTGATGAGATCAAGAGTGAGCAACTTTCTTTCTATATTTTGTGATTCTGGCTGTAATGATACTTTGTTCTGTAGATGGTGTAATCTGTGATGCAATTATTTTCTGTATTCAGAATTGGCCCATCATCTTCAACAGTGCACTGAGGAATTTGCAATGGCGATGAATAAGATGATCCATGCAAAGAGATTGATTAGAGAAATGGAAGGAATGGATGATGATGATAGGTGAGAAGGAATAATAACTTGCTACATTTATGGATACGATATCAAACCATTGAAGATTATTCTTTAATATATGATACTTTATTAAGGGCGACTCTTCTCGATGTGGCTAATAATGCGATGGATACTTCGAATTTAAGAGAACGAGAAAGAATGAGTGGAATGGAAAGAGAGAAGGAAAGGATTCATCCCATCAATGGACAGACGAGACTAAGGTTAGAATATTTAGGCAGATTATAATTAGATCAGACGTTGCATGACGTCAGACGTCGTCTGTCTTCCATCCGATTGTGTTAGATGTTTATTCACATATTAATATATCTCATTTCAGTTCTGGATCATCTCAATCTTCATCCTTCTCTAATTCTCAATTCGATTCGAATGCATTCGTTCGTCAATATGGACCAGATCTCGTCGCTCTTCTCAGGAATAACATGGCTAAGCAGAATTAATATATCGATCGATTATTATAGATAGAATACCGTAGCCCCTTCATATCTGTGAATACCGTAGTACTTGTACACTTCATCATCACCTGTTACACTCTTGATCAATTTGCCTTACTCTTGTCTATATTTTCTACTTCGTTTTACCCGTGCCTTGTATCATAATAACGACGTGGACACACTGACATCACTAATCCATTTCCTCCTTATCGTATCAATAATTCGTCCCTTCTCACTGGTACTTCCCCAATCACCCTTCCATTCGATACATTGACCATTCATGCTCATTCTAGTTATACCATTAGTCATTCATTCTACTCATTCTTCATTGTTATTACGATGAGAATAGTTATCGATCGATTAGTGTAGTTCCTTCCCTCAATGGATGATTCCCCCTTTCCCTTACTCATTTGATCTCTCGTAGGGAATGGATGGATGAATCGGATTCTTCCTCTGAAGAATATTCACAATCACTCACTCAAACCAGTTCTAGCCATAACACAGAACTGATGAATTATACTGTATCATACGAAATCTTGCTAATTCCCTGCTCATTCCCATTCTGTCTGTTATATTTTGACCTTATTATCATAATTATCAGAAGTGATAAACTGCTAATCATATTGAAAGCCACTTATTATTGAAAGTGTATTCAGAGAAAGATGAATGCTGTTGAAGAGGGAATCGAAAACAAAAAGTATACGTTCCGGGCTATACAAATGTGAGAAACTAATGATCCGGAGCGGAGCTTTAGCATTGATGTAAAGAATGTACGAAGAAATTGATAAATAAAGCTACAAACATGTTTAATGATGTGAAATATCGCCCTTGAATTCATTGGAATAGAGAGTACACTCGAGAAATTCCACAGAAGATTGAGAAAAGTGTGAAACCAGATAATATTAAGAGTAAAATAGAACTGAGAAAGGATATTTCTTACGATCATGATTCTCAAGATGTTCGTGAATACATGTTACTTAGGAAAATTAGAATTTTCCATCTCAAAATTTTGCCTTGTCCTCATCATCCAGAATGTATCCTCCGTTCAATTTCCATTCACTATTTTTCCCTAATTCTTCTTTCCATCCCCACACTTGAGGTTATCATCCGCAAAAAATTAATTGATTCCTCGATGAATCTGACAAATATTTGAAGATGGTTTTATCATGCAACTATATTCGAGTAATGAGGGAGCTCTTGTTGATGTCATATTCTAGTCGATCTTCTCTCCTATCATATCTCCGTATCTTCCTCTACGAAGACGTACTTGATTCCTACGGACGGAGGTCTGAACAAGAAATTATCACAATTGCAATTGGATTCGGCATTATGAGCTGTACATGTAGGAGTAAAGTACGGAAAGAACCAATAAATTAACCCAAAAAATGAACCTGAAAGGGATCGATCGGCCGTAATCAGCAGTCGGGTTGCCAATCGCACCATCACAAGTCCATCTTCTGAACAATTGACGAAACTGTGGATGAGCGAGGAGGATTCTATAAAAGGATGGTCAAATTACATTTGGAAGACGTCATAATAAAAAAAAATTTTCATTAGTTAGAATCCAGTAATAAAATAGAGAAATAAAATGAAGAAGCGTACCTTCTGAATACATTCGAGTGTCGAACGGTCGTCTGAGTGAGTGGGAGATGAGCATACGTGTGAGAGACGGAGAGCAGACCTACAATGATCTTTGATCTTCGTATTTAAAGCCCTTATATCTACTATCAATCATAAACCGCTGCTATAACGCATAATCGGTCAGCATCGATATTTGATCAAATATCGTTTTATTGCCTAATTGTACGGTAAAATGTTACCGTAATCGAGCAGTTTCTCCAATGCAGTAGGCGACTCCATCGCGCTCTCCAATACGCCGAAGATGCATACTGCAAATAGAAAGAAATTTCATGTGCCTTCCATTTTGTGATAACTAGAGGGAGTTAAGAATTACAGACGAACTTGTGAGCCAAATGAAAAATAGGTGAGGAGATAATAAATCTTACTGTGCTGCGTATTGAAGGTACCTTCTACAATTCCCCATCGATAGAACTCAAGAGGCATCTGGAATAAATAACCCTCATTTTTATATGTCAAGGCCTGATTTGACTCATCTTATTTGTATTCCTACATGAGACGGAACAACTTCAAAAAAAGAGAAACAGTCAAAGTAATCATTTAGCGTTTGAGGAAAAATAAATGCATATTTAAAGGTTGTGATAAGAAATTTCGTCATATTCCTAACTCATAAATGAGATATCTCTTCACTCACAGTGGCCACGACTCCAGCCATTTCAATCGAAGAGAAGAAGCCATCAGTGATGTCAGAGGTATGGACGATATTTCGAGAGAAGGTCGTAAGCTGTAAGAAAATCTATCTAATTTTTTCATCAATATATATGCCATCCAGAATCGGAGATTTACGTATCTTTAGTATTCTTTACGAACAAAGTTGTGCACGATTTAGAATCATAATACAAAACGGACTGCAAGGTCTAGCCTACATGCGTGAGGTAGAGAGTGAGAAGTGAGACAGACTTTTAATATGACGTTTGATCCTTCTGATATGCCACAACCCCAATGACTCACGATTGCACCACGAAGTTTTCCGAAGTATCGAGTGATGAGGGTGGTGCGGGCAGAGACAGACGAATTCTTGAGAATGAAGGTGAACAGATGGCCGAACGTCCTGTAAATAAATGAAATAGCTTGAAAAAAATAGCAAAGCTGAGCACGATAAAATAGGATAAAATAAAATATCGTGCGATAAAATAGGATTTTCCTAATATCAACGTAGAATTCTATAAATAATTTAAATAATAAATAAAATACGGTTTACAGATTTTTTGATTTTTTGTTTGTGAATTCATGTGTAATATTTTATTCTAAGAGTCTTCATTAAAGTTATGAACGATGATTCAACTCACTCATGATCTATGTCGTTCTCACTGTTCAATCCATCGAAGACGTATAACATCATTCTCTCGTGGTTTACGATGCGACTCATCGTGTTCTACAATTATTCGTCTTACTCCTACGATTCTACAGCACATCCGCAGCATAATTTCTAAATGCCTACATATCTTTCGATATCTTTCGTCCTCATTGAAAAGTAGAGTAGAATAATTATAATGTATATCCGAACCTATTGTACTCGGAGGGGGGCGGGGAATCAGTTTGTAGTAGAGCACATTATCGAGTGAAAAATTAAGGATTAGTTCTCACTCTGAAGTGAGCAGGAACTCTTCGAATGGTGAAGAGTACGTACTGAATCAGATGGCAGATCGAATCACCTCAAAGAAATATCTCTTTTCCCATGCGTAGTCAAAAAAGATCATGAACATGCATAGTTTTAATACATTTTGAAGGATATTTATCAGAGGTGAATACTAAAGATCAAAGATCAACTCACGAGGCGATTCGCCAATTTCAGCCCGTCGGACGATTTCGTGCTCGCACACTTCAATGATCTTCTCGCAAAGACCGTCCGGGATCTAAAATGATTGCAAATCGATTAAGAGACCTTCTCTGTAAAAATTCACCATTTCGACCCTCTCTCCGGACATCCCCCTAGTAAAATGATTCAGGTCTCCCCACTACGGACACAGTAGAGGGTCCGGCCCTTGTTTACAAAACGGTAGTAATTGGGCCTCCATGTCTCTAACGCGGCCTGCCGCATGCGCGCGAAAGTAGTAAATCGGCCAAAAACGTGATTTCCATATCTCGGCAACCGAACAAGTTAGACATGAAATTCTTTTTATGTTATGATAGTGACCTCCTATGTGCAAGAATGCATAATAGAACAAAAA
>LS485990.1:92118-109008 GCA_900490705.1 Pristionchus arcanus
GAGTAATGTGAAGGCTAATATTTGTGCTAGGTTAGATCCTGCGGAAACTTCTGGAAGCCTGCAAATTACGAGGTAACCGGTTTCCGATAAACCTATTTTTGCATGCATTCGTCTAACGAATCAAATCAATTAAAATTCAATCTCTAAAATTATGAAAACACTTCAAATGTTATTTATATAGTGTTTTACGAATTTTGGAAGTGAAATAATGGCATACGATGGGCAATTGAAAAAGTTAGAAATATGGATTCTTGCATCCGGCACCATTCGACCTCATTTTTCAGTACTCCTGAGAACCTCAATCTTCGATCTCTGTAGTGGGGCGTTACTACATACATATTGGCCAAAATATGCGATACATGAGATCCTGCGGAAACGTTCCCATGGAGGCTAAAAGAAGAAAAATCGAAAAATTTCTTCGAGAAATCGCACTAAAAGCAACGAAATATTTTTGTTCTATTATGCATTCTTGCACATAGGAGGTCACTATCATAACATAAAAAGAATTTCATGTCTAACTTGTTCGGTTGCCGAAATATGGAAATCACGTTTTTGGCCGATTTACTACTTTCGCGCGCATGCGGCAGGCCGCGTTAGAGACATGGAGGCCCAATTACTACCGTTTTGTAAACAAGGGCAGGACCCTCTACTGTGACCGTAGTGGGGAGACCTGAATCATTTTACTAGGGGGATGTCCGGTCCATGGTGAATTTTTATGGAGAAGGTCTCTTAAACTTCACATATCTCAAATCAGGAATAGATGCATCTGGTAGCCACAAATTATGGTTTATCTTCTACATCCCTGATGTCCATGTAACTAATAAGAGTGCCGTGAAAAAATAAAATGTCCAGAGAATATGAGGCGAACCACTTCTCTTGTCCTCCCAGAGAGTTTCTCATCAAACAGCTCATAAAGTCCATCAATTGCCACATCTTTCTGTTGGTCTGATGAACCCTGAACGAAGATCATATTTGATGTGTACTAGAACCTAGAATAGATAATAGAATATATATATATAACGGCTATGAAATCAATGGTTTAAGCAATGGCTATGTCATCAATATCATAATCAATTGAAGGTGTTGCAATAGTACCTTCTCTTCAAGTACTCCCAGAATGCACGTCCAATACGACCTGAAGTGTGTACAGTATCGATTCATCCTAGTACATCTACGGTATATGAATCTAATTACCGCGGCCCAAATTCGAAAGATGCTATACTGTAATATAAGATTGAATGGTCTACTGTAGGGTGATCGCAAACTGACATGCCGTTCGACCAACGACCAACTGAAGAGAGACGGAGAGTGAAGAATGAGAAAACGGGAGAATGGAGGCGAAGATACGCAATTGATCTAGATGTATGCAAATGAAATATTAAATTCCCTTTAATGAAACTGAAAAAGTGAAGACAAATATTTAACTTGGTCTTCGAAACAATTCATTTGAATCCTCTTCCCTCTTGTTTCCCAGAAAGCAGTGCATCAAAAACCCTTTCTGCTCAATTCGAAAACTTATCTACGTTGTCGATTCCTTATCTCTAAATTTTTTCAATATAAAAAACATATATTTTTCAAAAGGAAAGTGACAGAGAAGCCGACTGGAAGCGAAATTGATGAATTATTCAGCACTTTGAGTAGTCTATTCGCTCATCTTCGCCATTTCTTTCTAGTTATATAGTGAGAACGGCTCCTTCCTTTTCAATTGAGTTTTCTTATAATTGTCACCGCATAAAGTGGACTTGTGCTACTTGTTCATATGTTATGACGAATGTCTCGGTCACAATACTTCTTGTTGATGGATGGAGTCCAATGGTCTATTCATCGTGCAGAATGGAAAAGGAAGGAAGAGGGAAAGAGGAAGGGAGAGCAACCATCTGCAAATAACTCCTGTCTCGTCGAATCGCATTTACTGCACTCTCATAATCTCTGTACTTCATTCGATTCATTCTTTCCCTATCATCATAGCAACGGATAACACGAGGCTTCTTCCTCTTCATCTCACACTTTCGAGTGACGTCATTGTTTCTCCCTCTTCCTCTTACCATGAAATTATCAAAAACAAGGCAACCAAAAACAGTTAGTCATTTGTTTCTGAACGAGTGTCATTCATTTTTCGTTTTCCTTTCTTTCGACCTTTCTTCAACTGCAATTACAAGATTGGTTTCCGTCCTTTGATCTATCCAAGAAGGAAGAAGACCAATTAGATAGATTGATCTACCATGGAAGACCTTCTTTCCCTTCTTCTTCACTCTCATTCCTTCTATGTTCTCATACTTCCATCTTGTTTATTTGTCTTCTCACTCTGATTGCCCGTGAGAGACGGAGAGAGAAAGAGGGAATAGTTCACTTGAATCGCCTCCTTTCAATCACATCGCGTCCCTTTTCCCTCCCATTCATTTCAAATATATTCATTAAGATGCCATCCAACAAACTTCCGACTGAATTATGGGATTACATTATTTCATACTGTGATCATCCATCGGAATGGGCTCTATCTAAGGTACGAGTACAGTACAGAAAGTAACGGGAAACTGCATACTTCTTATCTATAAGCACTGATGTCTATTTGAACATTTTTCCAAAACTCACGTAGACAGAGCACGAAAAGAAGAGCGCGTGCTTTCTGGATTGTCAATGCAATGAATGGATAGTGCGCGAAAGTGAACCCCCTGCATGCCGATCAATACCGCCTCAAGCGGGAGCAAAATCGGCTTATTTTTAAAATGGCCGGAAGACCTACATACGCACGAATATCTCTTCCTTTTCTTCTTAGAATTCACCTTCTTTGTTGAAGATACAATTATATATTATTGAACCGAAAAGATTCTCTGCATTATCAAATGAGGAAGTGGAAAAGTTGAGGTGTGTCATCGTCTCGCTGATATCGTCAATGACAGGAATGAATTAGCTATTGATAAGTGTCGACGAAAAGGTGAGTCTAGTCTATTCCCTTTTATCTTCTATTCATTCACATGTCCAGGTATCACTCTTCCATCAGATGATATTATCTCTCTTTCATTCAATAATCCCGATCTTCCTCTCGATGCAACGGTGAGATTCCAAAAGATTGTTTTCCTCCTCGTTTCACGCTCGATTGCACACTTGATTGTTATGAGATTGTGTTGACCGTTTCTATGGAAATTGTGGAAATTTCGATGGGAAAGTCTGTTCAAATTGAAACGGAAAGGGCAAGGGGAGGACAGATGTATGATGAGGACAAGAGATAGGAGAGAGAGACGAAAGATAGAGAAGAGAGGAGAGACGAAAGGGGGAATTGGAGGTTGTTTTGAGTAGAGAAGAACTGCGATTACTCCCACATTGGAGAGATTATAGAAGGGAAGAGGAAGGGAGACACCTGCGGGTGAGGGATTCGAATAATGGAGGAATGGTGGAACGAGTGGGTTTGCTATGAATAGGGGTTTGTACACGTTTTCTTCTCGCAAGGAAGTAGGCAATATGGATGATTCATCTCTTGAATTCAGAGACTAACTCGTCATAATCCATTCGGATGTCCCCTTTCTCTTCGACCATCGACTGTCAGAGGATTCCAAGTGGATGAAAATGAGGGAAATATAACATTCAAGACCATGTGGAATGAAGTGAGTGAATGTGAATGAAACAAACAAATTATATTTATTTTTATTCAAGGCTGGAATAATGGAGCGCCGAGTGTTGGAATTCAATCTCGAGTTCGAATCATTCGGAATTCCGACTTGGATTATTGATGGATTGAGACCGACGGTAAGATTCGTCTTTTTTTATACAAAATACCATCTTCGTTTTGAAATCGCGATAAAATGGATAAGTACTTCAGTATAACAAGCGTTCTTTTCAGATAAAAGTTTCCGCAATCCTTCAACGTGGTAATGGATCATCATCGGGTTCTCGAGTCTCTGCTTCAATGGGAATTTGGAGACTCGATGGATTATCCAAGGAGAAGCACGTTATGTCAAAAGTACGAAAATCAATCGTCATCGTGCAAAATCAAAGTTCTTCTACAGGAAACAATCCTTCATGCAATCAGCACAGTAGACAACGAATGCAGTGAAAGCTCATTCGAAGTAAGTTGATTATTCGACAGAATATATCTACTGCTGAGTGAAAATATCCATTTCATTGAAATTTGAGCTTACTATCTAGGCTATGGCTAGAGGATACTCAAAACAAAACTACAGTACGTGCTAAACGCCTCATGCATGTGCGGCCGCGGCGGTCTGCCGCAGTCCGCGGATTGATTTCCTTCGGAAATGAGAAACATTTGGAAATTTTCTTTCTGATTTTTGGATTCTCCGATAAATTTCACATCTGAGCCACTTTTCACTCATATTTTTATGTGTTCATTTCGCGATTTGGTAATTTCTGTGAAAATTTACAATTCGCAAAATAAACACTTAAACATATGAGTGAAAAGTGGGTCGTATGCGAAATTTATCGGAGAATCCAAAAATCAAAACAAAAATTTCCAAATATTATTCATTTCCGAGGAAAATCAATCCGCGGAATCCGCGGATTGCGGCTGACCGCCGCGGCCGCACATGCATGAGGCGTTTAGCACGTACTGTATTCATTTCATCGTAAACTTGATCAGGTTCAAATCGATCCTTCATCTACGATACATGGTCATCCCGCTGTTGGAGGTGAGTAAATCTATCTTCCAATCTCCCATTCACAATCATTTCTTCAGGATCCGACGGTATCCGAATTCACTTGAATACGGGAAATGATGTACGAATCTCCAACGTGCAAATCCGTTTTCAGCTTCCAGATAAGGTAACTTGGTCCTTCCATTCCTTCCGTACATTCATCGTTCAGATTCCTTCTCAATTTCCCGATTGGTTGGAAGAATCTCGTAAACTTCGCGAACTTCGTTCAACGACCGAAGCAAGGCCTTGCTTTATGAATAATTTGAATCTCGGGTTATTCGGATTGTGATTCCACCTTCATTCATGCATTTCTTTGTCCATAATCTTCGTGATAAACCATTGATTCTCTTGATGGGAACGGGATAGAAGAAAGAGTGCACGAATGATTCCAGCCCATCTCTCACTGTTTTCTTGTCTAATCTCATGGAGAGAACGAGCCACTTGAGAAGGAGAGAAGAAGTTCCCCTCCTATTCTTTTCTCGTGTAAGGAAGCAGCTATTCGAGCTGTCCATCGAGGCAAACAAGGAAGAGGAAGAGAGTATGGAGATTGAAGAGAAACAGAGAAACAGAGAGATGAAGAGAGTGAGTAGATCAGAGAGAGAAGAAGAGGAGGGGGTAGAAACTATTTGGTGCCGATGGAAAGAAATGGACACACACTCAATAGATGCCATTCGAGGCAGAGAGAAGGCGTGAGATCGACGTGTCCATTGACAAGTGAAGAATAGATAGACTCGTCGTTCTCTTGACTCTCTCTTGACTCTTCCTGTATCAATTGATCCTTCTCGTTACCGTATCTCACTGCTTCATCGTATCATTCAGGATGATCCCATCATCATTCCTCCTTTTACTGCTGCCAGCGATATCATCTCAACAACTCTTCCCTGGAATAAAAGTGAGCTTCATTATTCGGATCCGGTATTCGCCCATCCCTTCCAGGCTCCATCAACTCCTCCTCGACTCGCTCGTCCATCTGCATCCAGTGGATCATTCCATGGACAATCAGATGAATATCAACCAAGTAAGTCATTCCCTCTTCATTCTCTACTCACTCCATTCTCTCAGCAGCCTTCCTTTCCTCATCTTCGTCCTCTCCTCACAGTGCCGTCCCTCGATCAGCTCCCATCAGTTCAATCCCAGGAGTACGTTCATTGAAAATAGTTTTGCGATGGTGCAATCAAAATTATGATCACGTTCAGGCATCCCCTGACAAGTATTACTCCACTGGATTCGCTCCTCCACCAGGAGCAGCTCCCGCTACTGGTGAGCGTCATTGCAATACTGAAAATCGTTTTATTCTTGAAGTTCAAATCTGAGATTTTCAATGCCATCAAAAATTATAACACCATTGAAATATTCATGAAAATTCTTTGCAGCTGCAGCTCCTCAAATCGTGCCTGCTCTTCCCACTGAAATTCCTTCAACCTCTGCTCCGATCGCGTATCTAACGGGAACTCAACTACCGGTATTCTCCCTTCACTGACTAAGTGATGATCATCCCCCTCTCAGGTTGCTTCTTTCTCCTCCTACAATACAGGCCATCAATCGGAGGAAGAACAGGACGAGCCCGAATTCGGGTTAGTAACCACCTTTTTTCTGTGTCTAGTCTGCCCTTTCACTTTTTCTTCCTTCTGGGGATATTCGATCTCGGAAGTGATAGTGTTTCACGAGAGTCTTCCATTCCAGTCAGTTTGCAATTCCCACTCTTCCTCCTGACTTCACTGCAAGACTCGCATCAGTGGCCGGAGCAGTTGTGAACAAGGTAAGATATTGATTCTCAGAAATAATCACAATTTTGAAACAAATGATTCAGTGAATCACCAGAACCAAAATAATGAACGTGCAACACATAACCTTCAACTATAACTTTAGGTTCATCAGGTGGTTCAACAACCCCAACCCCATCCCTCCATCGCCAATCCAATGCAACCGAATCCACGAGTCAGTCAGCCACTTCAACCACTCGTATGCAGTTATAGCACGAAACTACAATTGACAGACCCATTCAGAACCCAGTGCCAGTAGTTCCGATCGCTCGACCTCTCGTCCCCGCTCCTCCCACCACTCAGCAACCAATTGAAGTGATCAATCCTGTAGTTGCTCCTCAACCTGCTCAGCCCTATCCTGAGGAGGTTGGCTTTGATTCTAATGAGAATGGTCAATCTAATTTCTTAGATGCCCCAACAGCCTCAGCCTCTCTCATCTCTTCACGTTTCCACTGAAGCCCCCGAAGATCTTGCCTATGAGCTCAACTTCTGTGATAGAGTAACAATTTTTTCGGCAACTTTTGTTTAGCCTCAATTTTTTTTGTATCTGAATGTTCGCTCAAGTTATAATTTTGATTCAGACTGAGTATCCGGATGCACTCCTTGCTCAATACGGCCTCGCTCGTCTCGATTACTTCGTCTACAATACCACTTGCTCCAGAACATTCTACCAGTGTTCCATCGGAAAGACCTTCGTCCTCAGAGTATGTTCTTTATCGAAAGACTTCTTCGTATCCTTATGAAACTTTTGATTTTCTGGTCACTCTTGACGGATATCATTGCAGTGTTCATCCGATTCGGAGGCATACGACAGTTTCACTCACAATTGCAACTTCCGCCATGATATCAGATACTGTCCCGAGTACGATCACATCACACATTGCAGTACGTTTCTCGTTTATTATCACGAAACCAAAAAAATAGCTAGCTGAAGAACTATGGTTGGTCATGGAAAGGTATGGAAATATACTTTAGAAGACCTATAGGAAATTAAAATTGCGGGCAAATATGTACCTAATATGTCACAGTATCTGGCACTGTTTGGTAATATTCGATGATCCTAAACTGGAAATCCAACTTAGACGAATATTCGTAATAGATAATCCGTAAGGAATCTGTAGTCGAATGCCGAGTTCTTGATCTTCCACTGGATTCTTCGTTAATGCAGTGGATGAATACTCTATCTAAAATGTTGAAATATAATTTATGGTTATAAAAAGGTCATACCGAAAATGATCTGTAGCACGAGGGCCTTAATTTATGAAGCGACTTCTTCAAATCAACATCATCTTCCTGCGAGAATATTTCGAGATCGGATAATAAATGGGCATTCTCACTATTTCATCTCCATAAAAGTATCCATCATCAATGGTCTTTACGACAGTCTTTATCTCAATACTAATGTAACGGTCTAATCGAGTTGAAATAGTGTAGTCGAAGCTCAGTCGGAAACTGAAAAAAGGGCTAGTCGAAGTAAAATGTACTGAAACGAACCTTCCATTTAACAATTCAGTAGACAATCCAAGTTCATCGATTGGGAATCGATAATTGATAATTCCATCAAAGGATCGATCGTGAGATTGATAGGATACAAGATGGGAATTGTGGTAGTTACAAGCTGCAATCTGAATGAACGATTTATAAAACAGATTTACAAAATAAATATTACAATATTCTCAGTGAACATTTTAGCTGCTGAGAAGAGATTCGTTGTAAACGGACGGTGTAGCAAAATCTGAAAACGTAAATCAAAATATCGCAAAAAAAAATGTAACGACTTACTTTCACAAAATTAACTTTTCTTGCAAAATCTTGATTGAAAAACTCTTCTGGAATTTTGTAAACGTGTCGCAGTCTCCAGCATTCATTTTTCCATGTAGGATCTTTAGTGTCAATGAGATGCGGCAAATGCTAAAGTCTGCATCATTGAAATGAAATTATGACTTAGATGACGAACCTTATCGATAGTCTTCAATGATTCATCATCGCAGAATCCTATGATTGTCTGCCAAATTTCGAGTGGAAGGGAGACACTCATCTTCACTGAAAAAAACACAGAATAAATAGCGCATCAGTTACATAGAAACAACATTGCAAAAGGGGTGAGCCTGATGTTATGGAAATAGGAAATGAAGAGGAGGCTCAGCCATCTCTCTCATGAACTAAAGAATGGCTAAAACTACTGACTCGGGATCCGAACTGGCCACCTGCCATCCCCCTGCCTTTCTCTCTCTCTCTCTCACTCGAATTCATCTCTGGACCTACTCCATCTCTTTGTTCGTGGGTGCAGATGGGAGAATAACAAATGAGATGAGAGGGGGGAATAAACTGTCGTTCTTCCTTCCCCTCAGCTGGATGCCAAACCCTCTCTTGTAGAGAGGAAGAGAAGAACGGCAAGTGATCCGATTGATTGAGATTACTCGGATTATTGAGAGTAGTGGAATGTTGAGTGGAATTATGATGGAAGGGAATAACGATAGTATAGATACAGATGGGATCGTGATAGAAAGACAGAGAAATGGGACGAAGTGCATGAATGATAGTGAGATGCTGATATCACTTGAGCACTACGTAAATTTCACTCAATGATTCGACACTATTGATGTTCTCAATTGAGTCCAGAATGAGGTCGAAGGTCAACAATCCCGTTCTATATTCCAGCGATTCGTGAGACTTGCGGAGATACGGATTATGCTTGTTGCTCCCTTCCCCAGATGTGTCTACCACTATCCAAGAGGTTTGCTTCAGCCATTCTTTTTTATCACGCAATATCCTTTGTTCTGCATTGATCTTTATTTCACATCAACCTAGGACAACTGAAAATTATATATTTACAAATAAATCGTATTCAGATGCGATGGTCACATGGACTGCGCTGATGGAGACGATGAGAACAATTGCCGTATGAAAAATCAAATTAGATAATATATATTAATTATAAATATTCCAGCGTCGTGTGCCCGTGACGAGTTTGCCTGCGTGAAGAGTGGAGAGTGTATTCCAGCTGAGAAGAGGTAAGGAAGAGAAGGGAGAAGGGAAGATAAAGAGATGGATTCAGATGCGATGGAGTATTTGATGACTGTGGAGATGGATCAAATATGGATGAGATTGGATGCAGTAGAAATTCAAGTGAGTGCATTCCTTCTCTCAGTCGAAGGTCCATTCACGAGATGAACGATAAGAATGATTTCAGCGTGCATTGGAAAGTTCAATTGTCATCTGTCTCACACGGGACCATCATGTGTTGAATGGGATTCCCATTGTGATGGAAAGGCTGATTGTGCTGGAGCTGAAGATGAAATGAATTGCAGTAAGTGGAGAGGGCTTCTCTTGACTGAGATTCTTCCCCTTTGACCTTTCCAAGACGGAAGTTACCCTTAGAAATTAGAATGATTGAGAAGGAGTCGAGGGAAGAGAAATGGGTCATAAAAGCTCGGCTACGGCCAAAACAACCCGTTGAATGATTGCAGGAATGAGTGAGACGAAATATCTTCTGTGTGAGAATCAGAAGCAATCCGTGACTAAACAGCAATGGTGTGATGGGACGGCCCATTGTGCCGATGGATCTGATGAGAAATATTGTTATTGATCTACCTCTTTCTTTCCCTTTCTATTTATTACCCGTCGATACTTTCAATGCGATGCCATCAGTGTACACAATCATTCCGTCGGGTTGAATTCACCCCCCTCATAATCTAATAAATACTATTTCAACTCTTTCCATTTGTTTCATCCGTTCGTTTTCATCTCGTACCATTTACTTCTCGAATTTGGAACGAGAGAGAAGATGATTCATCTTTCCTTTTATTTCAATCTCCTCTGTTTTTCGTGTCGCACATTTCCTCTCACAGTACTACAATGCCGAAAGAAAACCACCATGTAGAAAGGGTTCGCAAGACGTTTAGAGCGGTAAGAAATCAGTATTTTCTTCGGTTGATCATTGATTTCAGTTGTCCGGAGGATATTCAGTAATTCCGCTTGCGACAATTCGAGAAGAATTACTGGAGAGACAAGGTTTGGTGTTCCTTCACAAATCGATCCATTGGGAAATTGCAGATGAATTTGGACTTGATGAGTTACAAGTGGAAACTTTCTTGGAAAGAACAGATCAGAATTCAGATAAGAGAATTGACATGGAGGAATTTGAACGAATTGTGAGTATCTGTTTATTGTTGAAATATTTTGAATTTCATGGTATTCGAAATATTATGAATTTCATGGTATTCAGATGGCAAAAGGACTCGGGAGGACGAACAAAATGAGAAAGATCATGATCAATTTGGGAAATACAGTGATTGCTAGAAATCAGAGACTCCAGGTACATGAATCTGATATGTAATCAGCATTACCATTTATTGAGATGACCTCCTACCTCAATGAATACACTTTCTGGCCTCCTCCTATCTTCATCATTATCATTTCCATCGCGCAGGTTTCTCAATTCCTACTATCCATCCGACCTTCTAATTTTTAGTTAATTGTCTTTTGTTCATATTATATTCTTGAATCTCCCGGATCGAGTCTTTTCTTCGCATGTCCAGGCTGTTTCAGAGACAAAGAAGGAACGGTCAATCACTCATCATCTGGAATTATTGATTAACAAATCTCTTCAGCCGGGTGATTTCGTGTTTGCTCCAATTCCCTCTCGTACTGAATTGTGGAGATTCGTCACTTATCAGTTCATCAATCAAGGGTATTGAACAATTATCTCTAAAAATGAAAGATATAAATTTCTTATAGATTTTATCAGTTGATCGTAAAGCTTGTGGCACAATTGGTTGAGTATTTTCCTGTTGACTCATCTTCAGATCCATATTTTAGCTAATCGGACTACCGCTCGAAATCGTTCACAAATTCTGGAGAATTGCTCCGATTTACTTGCTGGCTGTCATTTCAGGTATTTCATTTGATATCCATTTACTTATCAACTCCTCTTCATACAGGATCAATGCTCCAATATGCGATTGATCCATCTGTATTCGTAATTGGAAACTCTGCTGGACTCTATGCACTTCTCTTCACGCACGTGGCTAATCTCGTATTGGTGAGTAATCTATTTCAGCGTTGATTGAAGATCAAAGATCAGAATTGGGACTCGATGCCGTATCGTTATCAACGATGCCTTGCATTGACTCTATTCATTATCTACGATGTGCTTTGTTTACTCCTGATTACTTTCTTGGGATCTCCTTGTGAATTGGTAAGCATAAAATCGATCGGATTTAATAGGTTGTCGTTGTAGAAACGATTCATTCCGCAATTGGCTGGATCTATCACTGGAATTTTCTTCGGATTCTGTATCCTCTATCCTGTCCTTGTATGTTATCTTCTCAATTAATTCTATTAATTCCTTCTGTTTCAGGATAAAGACTGGAAAGTGATTGCACGGGCGATCGCTGCAACTTTCTACCTTTTCTATCTCGGAGAATTATTCATCTTCAATTTCGTCCGAGATCCAATGCCATCGAAATTTGATTGTGATACGAGTGTATCATTACGAACTAAATTTTAACTATGCAGCCCAGTGGATTAAATGTTGTGGAAATAAACATATAAATAAAAGCCAAGTGTGGCTCCTTGGTGTTACACTTGAATATGTTTCACTGCTGTAAAGACGTGCTGTTTGACTGATTAGTGTGAAAGATCAAAGATCATCCTTGCAAAGACAAGTGTTTCTGCCTAACGAAGAGGTATTTCTCGACGGAAGAAGTAGATAGGTGGATCGGTCGAGAATATCGGATCGAAGGAGAACTCGAAAGAATCAATGAATAAATCGAATGAAGCAACTGATGAAATGTGGGAATTAATAAGGGGTAGCTGAGTGATTCCTGTCATGATTGAGAAGTAGATCTTGAGTCTTCTAGGTGTAGCCAGGGTGTGAACAGGTGATGACGATTCACGTATGAACCGACTGAAAATGGAGGTTAACCCCGAAACGTCTCACCAATAAATCTATCGTCATCTCCTGTTCACACCCTGGCTATACATAGAAGACTCAAGATGTGGGAATTATGTGCGTGGAAAACATGTTCTTCTACATTAAATCGTCAATAAATCGTCCAGCGAGAAATTTAGGAAGTGCACCTCTCCGACTTAGTTCATCAGGCTGCGCATGTTAAATACAGATTTATGCAATGATTTAGTACTTTGAGTGCGCGTTCGGAGAAACATTCGCAGATACCGTATACATTGAATTGATTAATGCTTATTGTGAATGTCATGTGTTCAAAACCACCTTTTATTTGATCAATTATTGATATTCTGAAAACGCTCTACAAAATAGACCACAAAAAATACTACGAAAATTTATAAAACACAAAAGTTCGAATAGTCGTGACTGTACACTCGCTGGCACTACACCACGGGTAGCGGGGCTTAGAGAGTACGTCTGATATTCATTTAAATTAAAATATTTTAAAATTCTGGAAGTGCTATCGTGATTCTGCATGGACGAGAGCCTCACATCCGAAAAATAGGCATTTTAGATAGAGTTTGTATTTTTACGCGAATGTCCCTAGGTCCGGCGATGTAAAGTAGTGCGTCAATTGATATTAGTCGTCGAAAATACCGTACTCGCACAACAATATGTTGAAACATGTTGAAACATGAAACATCCGACTTTTTAAAGAATTCTGTATGCTTGTTGTCGCCGTGTTTATCGATTTTACTAATTTTCTCTGCCACTTGATGCTCAGAATCATTCACCTATCTGCCCCCTTACTTATCGAACGTTATTCCGTGATCATTAAACTCCCAATCTCAGCATCATCCGATGGATTTCGTCCACTGTAATGCGTGCCAATGCGCACCGTCTCCCATCCACAAATCGTTCTGGTTCACCAACTGCATGCACATCTATTGCAAGAAGTGTGTGGAGAAACGTAAGTTTTCCGGTTTCGATTCTTGACACACTATGTATGGTTCACTCACTGCACTGAGTTTCATTGCATGCTGTGGATCCTAGTAATACTAGATTATAAACAAAATTCAGTACGCGTCGACGCGTCGAAGGCCGTGAACTGTGTTCACTGTAAGAATGAGTGTCAAGTCATTGAAATTGGCCCGAATATGCCTCCTAAAGTGAGTGAAACTGTTTCCTTTTCCTATTTTTCATTCCATATAATTTCCCATTATCAGGTGAAGAAGCTGTTCACTCCTCTTGAGAAAACCCTCAAGGAGCATGCGGAAAAACTAAAGAGAGTGTTGAAGTTTCAGGTTGGTTTTTAATTTGTTGGATATTTTTCTGAAACCTGCATGGTCTTCGAAATCATATTCATAAATATTTATTATTTAAGCTTGTCAGTTACCAAATTTAATATTTGCAGGAGGATCAGCTCGATTCGATGATGGGATTCGCAAAGAAAGAGGTTTATTTTTGCTGCCTAAACCCGTCTTGCAATGAGTGGATTTCAGAGAGAAATGCTGAAGAAAGCAGGCAAGGCATTCCAGGCAGCGAGAACACAGATGACAACCATGTCCAAGTAAGCATTGTTATTAAAATTAAAATACAAAATATAATGTTTGTGATATCAGGGAGAAAACAGAGCTCGAGGGACAGGTGACATATCATAAGAAGAGATTGGAGGAGTTCGAACGGCACATCAAAGAGCTGCAAGCAACGATCCAAGCGGGAAGAAGGTATGATCTTTCTAAGATCGAAGACGTTATGAAAATTAGTTTCAAATCTTCGAATGTGGCCAGTCTTGTGAAATCCGTGAAGACTACAATCGCTAAAAAATGCTTCCAAATCGTCTAAATGCGGGTTTCTTATGTATAATTACACATTGTATTCAACCCTTGATGTTCATTGGTGCTCTATTAGCCGCTAGATGTTGATTGTAAAGTAGATTTGATTCCAATGTTGTTGAGACACAGTATACTAATTTAAAGGAATCCTGTGCCTCCAGCCAATAACAGAGGGCCACCGAGCTTCCTGAATGGTAAGTGCAACCCTTATAGACTGAATCAAACGCTAATGTTCTTCAATTTTCCATTATAACTCGTTTTCAGTGACTTCACAGAGTGACCCGTGTTCATTCTTCGCAAACGTATGTTTTTCGTAGCTGAAAGTATGCAATTATTAATAATTCCAGGATGGTTCGATGCTAATGGATCTGAATATGAGCTTCGACTCAGAAAGTCAGCGCAAAGGAGGATTCATTCTCGGTGAGTATCGTTTAACCTAATCATAAAGAGTTGTATCAATTTAGAGCGCACGTTTTTAGTACTGACAATTAGTTATTTTAGAAGTCATGATGAATTCTATTGATTGGAAATTTATTTATTTATTTCATCTAGCTCTAAAATGATAATAATGCCTTTTTTTTCGCAAAGAATGTGTCCATAACTTCGATAAGCGTTGTCAAAATCACTAATCTCAGGATCGGAGCCGTGCACTCCAATTGGTTCGCAGATGTCCACTGGTGAAATTACGACGCCCAGAATGCTCGGACTGCCCAAGAAGCCAGCCGGAGTACGGTAGGTATCGACTGAGAAGTATCTTACAAGTACTCTTAAAATGTTGTGTAAACGGCAGTTTCATTCATCCTAGTTAAGGTGCACTAGTACTGCGAAAAATAGCCTAAAAACGAAAACGTATTTTGTTTTCGAAATGGAATACTACTTCTGATTGCAGAAGTGACAATCCGTACATGGCCATGTGGAATCTGACGTCCGTCGAGAGACAGAAGAAAGCGAGTGGAGGAGGAGTGAGCAGGACCAAGTGTGTTGTTGATCTTGTTTGATATGAAGATGGATGCATTCTAGAAGTTTATTTTCATACAAACATGTGATAGAGATGATTTTAGTAAAACTACTTTTAAAAAATATTCTCACACGTGCAATTGTTGGTCTCCTACTGAATTTTATCTCCTTACTTTAGTAATTTCGCAAATATTCCAATTTTTTCACATAGTAATTATTGTATATTTCCAGGTCGGCGGATATCACGGAGTCTCTGGGGAGTCCGTTGGCAAAAACTCCGGGCAGGAAGCCTCCAACTGGAAAATAAACTAAAGCCAGAAGAGAATCCTATAATTTGTTGTTTCTGTCAAGTTTAGATCATATTGCATGTTTCTGTGAATATCCTGTAAATTGTATTCCGTTTCGTTGTGAAAATTATTGAGTTTGTTTGTTTGTTTTCAATTGTTGAACGTATTGTAGTTCATAAAGTTTCAGTTTGTGATTACTGGCTCGTGAAAGGTCTGGGTGTGGACGGTTTGGGATGCGAAGGGTCGTGGATTTAAGTGAGCAAACGTAAAATATAATAATGAACAACCTCGAAAAACCGACAAACCCTAGTGAAAGAGTGGTGTAGTCGAGGGTGCAGCGAAAAAAAGTGAGAATTTCTGTGATTTGACAACGCACGTGAGCATACACCACCACTTGCATATCTTTGAGCGAATCGTCTTGGTCCCTTTCATGAGGGGGAAGTGAAACGAAAAAAGTCGTCTGACACGGAAGATGCGTCCAGTAATAACTAAAATCTTCGATAAACATATATGCCGGGGACTCTAGACTTTGGCTCATAGGGATTTTGGCTTGTTCTTCGAGGGTTTAAAATGCTATGATATGCGATATGAAAAATAAGTGTAGATACTACATTGATAAGGGGTTCTTCGAGTACGAACAGACATGGTCAATTCTGCAGTGTTCCCTTAGCCTCACACGATCTTTACGCTTTCAATATCGCGTTGAGCCTCGTGAAGACCATGAGATCATCGTTGCAGATTCCTCATGAGTTCTACCACAATAATCGTGCAGGTATCCCGGGGTAAAAACAATGCTCCATCAGGGCACTTACAGTACCCCGGGAAAGGATAGGAAACGATATCCCGAGGACAATCAATACTGCATCGGGTCACATACAGTACCAGCGTAAGGGATCGGATACGGCAACCCGGGGAATAATCAATATCACAATGCGACCGGATACAATATCCGAATAGAGTTACAGTACTCCTGACATCAGTCAGTACAGTATCCCAGGGTCAGGAAGAAGTACTCTATACCCCGATAGATAACAAGGGATACACTAGCAGGGAGAGCCAATAAAGTATCCTATCAACCGATCGGTTGTTTCCCCTTTCTTCCCAATACATTGTGAACAAACAGTGTTCCCATCGGAACAGCACTGGCATGGCAGTGCAGTCCGGGGCGAGTTTAACTGATTGAAACGACAAACACGAATAACAAAAACAATAACAGAAACTATTGCTTTTGGGCACCACACCGCAGGTCTCTCCTCTTGATCTCCAGAAGCAACGTGGGAATAGGGGGTCACAGACCGATGGAGGGGGGAGGGAGGTGGGGCTACGCTTCCATCGATGTGAAGGACGCTGACGGGCTTAAGAGAAGCGAATTATTCATTGATTATGAATGTACAGGGAATGACGTCATGATTATAAGTAGGGTTGGCTAAACGGTAACGGGGTTAACGGACCGCTACGAGGGGGGAGAGGGTAGCGGACCGTTACCCCCGT
>LS485990.1:124508-145012 GCA_900490705.1 Pristionchus arcanus
CACATGAGAATGACTGAAATCGATAGAGGACCTTTAGGGCTATCGAAATATGTCAGAAAACTAATGAGTCATTTTTTGCTGTACGGATTTTTGAAAAAAGTGGCGATTCTTAGGCGAACGCACTGATATATTCTAAATTCAGTTTCCATTCATAATTATTATTATTCAATAATATTCATTATTTGTAATTGTAGGTGCAAGCAGCAGCAACAACTCGCGATGCGAAGAAGAAGAAGGCAGCAAGATGGAAGACAAAGGGAGATTACACTCCATTCCCACCACAACAACAACCGAGAAAGGTATGGATGGAGTGATAGTACAACTGTGAAGTGAAAGCTATTGAATACCGAATTATTAGTACTGACGGATATCATTTGAGATTGATCTGCAATTGGAATCGGGAGAGTTCTTCCTCAATGAGAAACAGAGAGTGGATGAGAAGAGAAGGAAGAAATGGGAGCAACAGGGAGAGAAGACAAATCAAAGGTATGTGATGGAGACGGTCATTGACTAGTAAATGGGTTAATTTTAACTTTACAAATATACCAAATCTTGTTTCAGAAACAAGGAACGAGCTGCAGCCTTCGTTGCCCCTGAAGAGAAGGCTAAGGCCAAGACCACTGAGGTTAGTATTTGTAACATTATCGAAACAGATAGAGAAACAATTCCCTTGGAAAATCATTTGATTATTTTAGAAGCGATCAGCTCAGGATGTCGATCTGGCTAAATTGAAGGCGAAAGCGAAGAAAGCTAAGATCGAACAAGCCTAAGGAGAGTAGTTTATCGTTTCCCATTTTCTAATTGATTGTCTCACCTTTGTTGTTACTCTCATTCCACTGTCTATTGTAGATCAAGGAACCTGAGAATTGTTACTTTTCTGTTTTGCATTCGTTTCTGATATTTTCATTGCTTCGCTTCTCTCATTGATGATAAATGGATTCTATTAGCACTGCTTGTTTCCAGTCCCCTCCAGTTGTGGTCTGTTTGCTATATTTGCACGTGCTTCAGTGAATATCCCTTGCAAGTATCATGATATTGCAGTCATAATGCTACTTGATTGATTCGTCACCAATCGATAGCCAGCGGTAGATAGCCGTAACGCGAGGAAATGGCTGATGTCTGCAATTCGAACTTCCGAGAATGGTTTCCCGAGCTGGTCAAAGTCATCGACAGCGCTGCTTTCTTTGGTGAATATTTGAAATTTCGCAAAAAAAGGGGGAAATATGTGGATCATACGCGAATTATGACGAGGACGGATTGATAAATTCAGCAATCGATCTCGAATTCCTCGGTCTTCCCTCTTCAGCCCGAGATGATCTCGTTCCCACTCTATTCGATGAGTCTGAACAGAGATACAAAAAGGTAATAATGCCTATCAAACGTGGTAATTCTTTCCCATTGCTAAGCGTATGTCATTCAGATCGTTCAATCAGTCCGTCGTTATCCTCCCTGTCAATTAGGAATTGCCGTCTTCACGGAAAGAGATGATGGAGCATCGTCAGTTGATTTTTTTGGAAACGCGAGTGTAATGATAAGTTGCAGATACGAAGTGGAGTCATTCGCTATTCCTCTCTTCAAGAGACTTCCTCACAAGCAAGTGTTCTCCTATTCACTATCTGCCGTCTCATTCCTTGCCAATAACAACTTTGACTTCAATAAGGTCTGATTCTTTGAATATTCGCATGTCTTGGTTTCAATGTCTCACTGCAGTTCATAATGGAAGGAGTGACGTATTCGAATGGTCGTCAGACAGAAGACATGAGGAAGGAGATATTGTCGGGAGGAATCGACTATGAGTCAGTCAAAAGTTTTTTAAGATGTTCCATATTGCACGAAAAATGAGAAATATGACGGAGAGTCTCCATAAAAGATTTAAATATCGCAAATTCAAGTGTGTTCGAGGATGGTTTGGAGCATCGACTTCAGATTCTCAAGATCAATTTCCAGAGGGCAGCACAGAATGCGGTTAGTCCAACGTTTTTTAAAAATCAATTTGTGAAAGGACTTCACATCGCATGATACAAACAACTAGCGGGATACTTGCATAACTTGAATTCGATATGTCTCCCATTGTAGATTCGTATGTCTCAACACACAGTCCATCGTTCTCCCTCTGCTCGTTCATATCAAACAGGCCTCCAACTTCCCCATCCCATACTTATCGAATTAGTCAGATCGGGAGAATTTATCGATACCGATACCGTAGATCAAACGTACGTTAATTTTTTTAAAAATCAATATAATTATCTTATTTGGGCAAAAAAAGAAAGTTATGACGTTCAGTATGCATCCACCATGGGATCGTCCCCTTTCTCCTCTCGAGAAGGCAGTTATTGAGTATGTATTCACTAACGACCATCGACATCTCGAATTCTCCATCAGTCACGACGGAACGCTGGTTAGTTCGCCTTTGTGACGCGAATTCAATTTATTTTTCAGTTGTACGTGGCTGAATTGCCCGTGCTCACTCTTCTCCATTACTCGGAGGAAGAATGGGTAGAGGAGAAGTTAGAGAAGTCAGTTTTAATTTTCGCAATATTTTGAACTATCCCTACCACTATGTTGATTTCAGACTCTTACAAGAGATCTCCGGAGTATCAGAGATCGTAAAGAAGATGCTGGCTAGGAGAGTGGTGAGGATGTCCAACCCTTCCTTTGTAGTTATCCATTCCAGCCAATCGTTGGACACAATTCCTTCCTCGATCTTGTCTATCTCTACGAGTGCTTCGTCGATGATCTACCCGGTTTGTTGGGGATTTATTTATTTTAATAACACATACATTAATATTAGTAAATATTAAATTAATAGTCGATGGTTGCAGATTCCTACGAGGATTGGAAGGCGGCGACAAGGAAGGAAATGCCGACTGTATTCGATACGAAGATTATCGCATGTCTACTCAAGAATGTATGTTGATTACTTATTAGAAAGCATTAATGGAACTTAATTGAATACTTGCAGCAACTAAGCGAGAACGGAGTAATGGATCATTCACTGAAGACACTCGGAGCATTCTTCGAATCGTTAGTTAATCCCCATTTAATGATGTTGATAACTAATTCTCCCTACTTGCAGTGCTTCCTGTGGTCAGATCCTTCCCTTCTCCTATCCATCCATCAGTGAGGGACCTTGCTCACAGTATATTTTCGGAGGTAAGCTTTTTTACACTTGCCAATCTAAATCTTCAAATTCCATTCAGTTGGTGAGCACTTCCACAATGCTGCCTTCGATGCGAGAGTGACTGGATCCATTTTCATTAAGATGCTCTACTTGTATGCATACACAAAGTTAGTTTCCCATCTTCCTTGTATGAGCCTCAAAATTTATTCTTCGTATAATCGACCTCACATCTCTTTATTAGATCAGCTGGTCACGGTGATTTCTCTCGTCTATGGCAACTTCGCAAATTGATCTTCGCATGTCGAAATGACTTTGCCAATCGAGTGCCCATCCCTCTCATCGACTATCTACATTGCTATCTGGTCAGTTGCCTTCTCTTATGGACTATTATAGTCAAATGGAAATTTAGTGTCAATAATCATACATTTCGCCGGCTCAGTAGGATTTTTTAAATATAAAAAATAGATATATAATTTATTTTGATTGCAGCCAGGAGCAGATCCTCATGGTCATCGTCCAGCTGCATTGAGAGTGAGAAAGAGGAGGAAATGGCCATGGTTTGGATTACTCAATGGAAGAACGGAGAAGATTGTTGATGCTATCGTCGATCGAATCATCGGAATGGAAAAGGTTAGATGATTTATTTTCGATTTTTAACATAAAATTGCTTGCAGTTCACCGTGGCGGATATGATTCCTCTTCGAGGAGAATTGAAGAGGGAAATGGGAGCATTTCGAATTGATGTGAAGAGGAGTGATGAACATGAAGGAATTGCTCTCGTTGCTACGAATACTCCCAAAACGTAAGTGGACATTTACAAGAATAGTTTGCTGAATTTCAGTCGATATTATCTAAAAAAAAAAGGATGCTTAATAGAGATATATTTTCAGATTTGCTCGTGTCGCTCGTTATCTAGCTGCTCATAAGTGGATTCGCCCAATGGATGAAAGAACATCGGAGAAGGCGTCATGGGAGGTATGAATTGTTAATTTATTATTTTTGACCATAACTTCAAGGAAAGTGGTGTTATTCTTATAATTTATTAAGGAGTATGATAATTGTGGTAAGACAGCTAAAATGCTTCTATTGTTCATCTCTATTTTGCAGGAATTGTTGATGGGATCGGAGGAGATGAAGAGACGACGGAAAGGACAACGAAGAAGAAGGAAGACAACGGGAGATCATTTATCTGTCTGTATTTCGGAAGAGACAAATGATGATAGATTGGGAACTATTGCACTGCTGTGAGTCAAATTATCATTGAGTAATAGTTAAAGAATGTAAATCATAGGTGAAAATGAGTGTGATTCTGACAGACAATGCAAACAAACAATTGCAGAACAGCAGGAGTGACGTCATCCCTATTCATAGTCGGAACTGTGATCTACTGGAGTAGAGCATAGACGGGAATATAATTACAATTATCCATTCTTTTTCCTTCCTACCATTTCAAGTATGTACGTTGAATACGTTTCGAACAGGGGTCTCATTCGTGTATCTGATATCACCCGTACTACCTACCTCATCCTGTATAATATAATCCGCGTGTGACCGACCCCTCTACAAGTATTATCGATCCATGAATATCATTATGTCACCCCATTGATTCTCAGGCGTCAAAAATAATTCACTTTCATCTTTTGCCGGGTCATTACTTCCACAATGGTAGCAGGTTATGACCTTATTTATGCTAAAGGACCAAAACTTTGATTTTCTCTTTGATCGTTTCTTTTTTGTGTGTACGACATAACACGTCGTTAATTACATTGTAGATATAGATAATGAATAGACGATAAAGAGTTATTATGATTCTACTTTTCTATCCGTCTCTTTCATGTTGATCTGTCATGTCCATACTACTAACTCGTGTGAATCTTCCTCCCTATGCATCCTATCGTCGCATCCCATTTCTCTTCTTTTCACTCCTCGTGTTCCTCCAGTCACGCAGTGCTTGCTTTTTGTCAATCCTCTAATTCGTGCAATAGATCTTCCTCTCGATTTATCCTCTCTCCCTCTAATCACGTTCTCGTTCTACTTTGCATTCTTTTGCTCTCTTATCACATTGCAACTTTCTGTTTTGCTCGTTCGATCAGTCAACTCTGATCAAAGGTGTTTGAGCTGTTTGTTGTTCTCTTCCACACTATTGCTGTGGAGTTCCCTTCGATTTGTTTGTTATAGCGGCAGCTTCGATTTTCCAGTCAGAAAACTGGCACAGTTGATTAGAAATCGAATGCACTTCTTATCTGTCGAGGAGAAATGAATTTTCGAGGAAAAAATCAAGGGAATCTACTCTGTATTCTCGCAATTTCTTTCATCCTCATTTATTGTTCCTTTCTTCCTCTCGAGTAGTCTCTCGTCTTTTCTGTGTTTTCGTGGTAGATCATGGCTCATCTTTCCCGTCTTCCCTCCCTCACAATCTCCCCCTATCTCCACTGTTTTCCTCATTCCTCTCTCTATTATCACTGATCTCTTATCATGGTGGTCGAATCTGCTCTCAGTCATGCCGAGATCGCTTTTTGTCTTTGTGCAATACCGTTGTTGGCTAGAATCTAGCATCTATCTACCCATCGTCTGATTCATTTCGTTACGTTTCTCTTCATTTCAGAGGATGACTCTTCTCAGTCGATTGGTCTCTCTCAATTCGCGACGAGCGCAGCATCAATTCCATCGATTGAGAGAGGTTTTACTGACTTTGAAATCACTTATAAACTGAATATTCTTGAGGTTTCGTATCCAGTACACGACAAGGGGCCAAATATCGTTAGTGTGAGAGAAGCACTCAAGGATATCAAGAGTGGTGAGGCATTTGAATCATACATTTTCATTGCCAACCGGGGACCGAAAATATAGTGTGGTCTGACACTAATAGCCGAAAATATACAGTGGTTTAATGGCTTAAAGCCCGATTTTATAGCCCGATTTCGATAATATATTGTGGTCTGATTACCGGCCCGGTAGTTATGAAAATGTATGATTTGAATGATGATTGAGATCAATGTTTTTTATTATTGTTTTGACAAAAATAAAAAAAACTTAAAAATATGTCATTTGCAGGATCGAAGATCTTCGTAGGAGGATCGGCCTCATCTCCCACTCCTCTTCTAGTGGGATTGCATGAAGAGGCAGAGAGGAGAGATCTCAAGGAGTACGATAGATAGTGATCGACAACAGATCAATGAACAAATAATTGCAGTATCTCCCTCCATCACATCCATCTGCATGGTCCCAGTCCCTGGAGTGCAGAGGGAAGCTCAGGTTAGGAGAAGTTGCCCTTTTGATATCATTTACGTATCGATAGAAGTTGAATTCTTGGAATAGTGCGATTACTATAAAATCTTTCTACAGGTCGCGTTCGTTCGAATGCTCTCTTCCTCGGAGGAGGACAGAACAAGGATGTTAATGCGGGTAAGTTGAGATGTAGATTTCCCTGAATATCTGAATATTATTGAGGTCGTGTTGACTTCGTTCCTATCTTCCTCACAGACGTGGCCAAGATGTTCTACAGGAAGAGAGTCCCTCTTGATGCTGCCTTTGTGACGGTAAGGAGATGGGAAGAGACAATGGAGTGATCGAATCATGCAGGTTTCCCCTCCCGATGAGCGAGGTTTCTGCTCACTCGGAACATCTGTCGACTGTGTCAGGTGAGTTATTCACTAAAGAACAATGCCAATGTTCCTCTCCAGATCAGCAGTAACAATGGCCCCTTCTTTAATCGGAGTAATGACTAAGAATATGCCTCGAACTCATGGAGAATCACTCGTTCATTCTTCCCATTTTGATGCCCTTGTCAAGGATGATTCATTCCAGATATATGAGAGGAAGTGAGTGAAAGGGAGGGAAGATGGGTTACGGTAATATTGGTCGTTGATCGATGTACTGTTAGTCTCTCTGGCGTCAGATTTCTACAGATCTGTAGCTACTGTCTTTGCGTATACGAGTTCTGTGTACTGTCTGCCATTTAGAGATGGCTGATATTCTACGCATGAAGTTTTACTAGAAATGGTGTTTTACAGACGTCGAGAGAAGGGGATAACAAGGTAGATGACAAGGGATATTCATGCACTCTGCTGTCATCTGATTCCTTTGACGAAGTAAATAGGAATAGTTGAGCAGACCAATGAAACATGGGAACAAGAAGGAAAAAAGGCCATAGATGAAGTGACACGGAGATAGGTGTGGAAGGAGTGTGAGAACTGGAAGAAAGACTTCGAAAGATCAAAGATCAAACTCTTTTTAGAAGGTTATTTGCAGGATGGGTCAGATGGGAGAAGCCGAGAAGCAGATAGGAAAGCTGATTGCGAATAATCTCGTGGACGATGGATCGACAATGCAGATGGGTACGGTATTGAATGCACTGCTTGGCTATATTCCCGCTTACCTGAGTACGGGGCTTCCAAGAAGAAATTATCGAAAATTTGCGGAGCCTCTCATCTGAAAATTTTCGATAATTGCGGAGCGTCCTGCCAACTAGGGGAATTTAGCCCATCAGTGATTGAGTGTCTGATCTATCGAGAAATGATGTATTTGATGACGTAGTGTTGTTAGATACTCGTGGTCACTAATCGTCCTCTTTGGTCTGATTTATCTCCTACTCGAGCACTGATTCTCCCTTGCTCTTTATCTACATTAGCCCTTATTTCCGGAACATTTCTCGTTTTGAATTATATATGACCAAGTTCTTATCCCTCCTCTAATTTCATCGCCAGGCACCAGGAAAACTCATTTTTGTTTGAAGTCTATTTTAGGCTTGTATCCCCCTCTTCCACTGACCAAGTGGACTTCCCTCTGGAATAGCCGAGAGACCTCGAAGTGTTTACTTGAGTAGGCATAAGCTGAGTCACGGAAGTGGAATAGAGAGAGAGTCTCGAGGTTGTAGTCAAGAGAGATATCGAAGAGTGGCCAGTCACACAGTTGTGACGCACTTTCAAGGGAAGGGGAAGGAGGGGGGGGGGTCATTGCTGATGGGAATACGTGCATAGTTGAAGTAGCATGACTAGAAGGATTGAGAAATGTTGAAAGTAAAATAATTTTTAAAAAAGAGATAAATTTGTACAGGAGTGGGCGACGTTCCGGATGCGACGTGGGCTGCTCTCTCCAATCACAAAGATCTGGGAATTCATACTGAAATGATATCTGATGGAGTCGTCGAGTTAATCAAGAACAATGTCATTACAAATAGACTCAAGGTGACATTAATGGGACGATGTCTTCAATCGATCGATAATCCCTTCAGACAACCATGCCCGGGAAGGTTGTGACATCGTTCGCATACGGTACTCGAATGCTCTACGATTTCCTCGATAACAATCCCCTCTTCCATTTTGCCGGAGTCGAGTGAGTTACTGTAGTCATACTCAGTTATCGATTGATATTTCCTTCAGATGGACGAATGATCCTCGTGTAATTGCACTCCAACGTCAGATGATCGCCATCAATTCATTCGTAGAAATTGATATCACTGGCCAAAGTAATGAGTAGAGTACGGTAGGATGAATCAATAATCAACTGATTACAGTATGCTCTGATTCGATTGGTCGTAGACTGCTCTCCGGATTCGGTGGACAGGTGAGATATCGATTAATACTCAAAATGAATACGATAATCTCTTGAGGTTGATTTCATCTACGGTTCCTCTATTTCTGACGATGGATTGGGCAAGCCCATAATGGCCGCTCCCTCTACGAATAAGAAGAGTGGAGAATCCAAAATCGTCTCACAATTGAAACCAGTGAGAATATTGAAATATGAACTCACGAAAATAGATTTTGCTTCTATTTTTCCTTCGTTTTTTTCTTGTTTTTCAAGATACAATATCTGATCTTTGATCTTCTTCAGGGCGCTGGAGTGGTCACATCCCGAGCACACGTGCACTATGTGGTGACGGAGTACGGTAAGTGGAGAAGCCAATCAATCGATAATCAAGATATTCTTCTCAGGAATCGCTAATCTATGGGGAAGAAACGTGCGACAGCGAGCATTCGATCTCATTCGAATCGCCCATCCGAATCATAGAGAAAGATTGGAGAAAGAGTCATTCGAGAGACTTGGGGTGAGTATTGAATCTTTTATATCTAATTAATTTACTTTTAATTACTAAATTATCAAAAATGTGGTATTTCCAGTGCATGCCTTCAAACGACTGATCTCACTCCATCCGTTGATCTACCTGTACACAAAAGTATTCACTTTATTCATATACCTGTTCATATCAGAGGATTATCCTAAAAGATTACTGTAGAGTTTTGATAATATTATCTGTTAGCCCGATAAATTATTTTCACCGGTTTGCAACCTATTTCTGGAGCATAGCAAAAACAATTCTTGCAAAGAAAGTAATTTGACTGGAGATGGAGGGAGGTGGGCGAGAAATAATTGGTCTACAACTCGAGTTCTTTCCCGATCTTTTTCGTCTAGTCCTCGGGGATATTTAGAATGTCATGGTTTCCCAATTATCCCTTCCTCCTCGATATTTATGGTGAAGCTCGTGACGGGTTTCCGATTACATGACGATAGAGAGAGAAGGGACGTCAGAAGAGAGACAAGGAAGGAACACATGAAAGGATTCATCCACCCTAACAGTGAATAGATGGAGGATGAAGGAATGACGTAGAAGGGAAAAGAAGAGACAGTCACTTCCACCCTCACAATCAATCGTCCTCTTCAATGGAGAATGACATATGATGGCCTTCCAAGTTCTGAATTAGATAGAAGGGAGGAGATGTTTTCCCCACCCTCGCATACAAGAAGAAAACGAGTCTTTCTTTCTGGAGAAGAGTCACGATTCTTGGAATGACGTGAGAGAGACGACTGAAAAAGACAAGAAGAAGGGTTCGAGATGTCGTTATCGTTGAGACACAAAGAGAAATCCTTGGTCTATCCTAGTGTAGACACTGTCTCTGTTTCTCATTCTTGGAAGTCTCCGTAGTTTGATGACGCATAAATAGCTTTAACTCATAGCGAAGCGCGGGTGGGGGAAATCTTCTTTGTGAATGGAATAGTGACGAAAAAAGGAGGAAAAGGTTGATGGGAGAATGAGAAGAGAAAGAGATGTTCCCCTTCTTTTCCCCTTCGAAATGACGTGAAGAAAAGGACGAAATGAGTCTGTTGCTGAGAATAGAAAACAATTTGAAGATAATGGAGAGGAATTGGGAAGAGGAACTTACTCTTCAGAGAAGTGTTGCTAGATTCTGCAGAATTTACAAGCTCGTGTAATTTGATAGTTCTTTAATCTCTTCTCTAGAATCCCTTGTTATCCTCGACTCCCTCACTGGACTCTTGTTTGTTGACGTGTATTTCTTCCATTTTATCTCACTTAGAACTTGAAGGACCTCTTCTTTCTCTCTCTTCTTCGTTCATTCTATTTTCGTCCTCTTCTCTATTCTATTTTTGTCTCTTCGTGACGTATCGTCGTATTCAATTAGAATGGTCAGTAGATACGGTGAAGGAGAAAGCAGAAGGGAGAACCCCCCCTCCCTCTCCACTCCCCCCCCCCTCATGCCACCTTTTATTGACCACCAACCTGCCACTGATTACGTTGACTGGCATAGGCTAAAAGTAGCGTTGAGTGCATAAAGAAAGGCCGAAGAGTGAAATGGATTAGAAGTACCCATTACGGGGCAAGAGACCACTACATGTTGTCTATCTCTCAAGTGCATGAATCCGTTGTCTTCGAGAGGAAGAGAAGAAGACGTCGTCGATGTTGAATGAGAAACCGATTGGAAGATGACGACGTAATATTCTGATTCACACGGCGTCTCTTCACTCACACGTTCTTACGAAACGTTATGACCTCAAATGTTTTCATGCTCGAGTTCCATAAGGAATAAAACAAACAGGTGACCGATTGTGATGCAAGTGGTTATCTTATTCCATTCCGACTAGATTCGATTCCCTCCGTTCACTTCAATCGCCACTGCAACTGCGTCACAAAATTCTATTTCTACTTTCGGTCATCGGATTGGGAGAGTTTGATAAAAAATCGGAATGTAGAAAAGGACATAGAAGATGTCGCCTTTGAGAGAGGGGATTTTATCCATCGATGATGAAAAAAGAAAGGATTGGCAGAGATGTTCTATGTATCAAACCACTCGAATGTTGACAGTATTTCTTGAGATTGAGATGGATTTGTCGATGGTTTGGTATAAGTCACGAGACCGGAAGAAATCTACTCAATTCTCCATTGGTGAATGGTCTCCAATAACAGAGAGTGAAGGAATTGCAGGATAGAATCATCGTATGAGACGTCGTTCCGGAACTCCCACTCAACATCTGGTTATCTACTATCAATCTCTTAGAGTGTTACTGAGTTTCACAAGTGATGAAAACACTATGCAATGCACCTGATCTTTGAACATCCGTGAATCCGAAGAAGTAAATACAGGCGTATAATCGAAAAGAGCATCTATTTTCAGTCTGACCAGTCTCATTTTATTATTCATCACCCCCCCCCTCCACATGGCATTTTCTTCAATTACTCGTTCATTCATCTCAGTCTTCTTCCTCTATTTCAACGTACGAAAGGTCGAATAGTCCGCTGATCCATGCAGGCCCCTTCCCCCTTCCCCTATTCTATTTCAGTTCTTCTATTAGCTCCTTCTTCATAAATAGTCTCCCACATGTCTCTCTCTCCTTCTCAATGACGATAACACCTCAGATTCAGTGTGAGTAAACAGGGGGAGGAGAGAAGAGAGGAGTCTTCATAAGGCACTCAAGGGATAAGGATAGGGCATCAAATCGCTTCCTTTCTCGTCAATCTTTCCCCCTTCTCTACCCATTAATCTCTTCGTCGCTCCCCAACTTTTCCTTCTATTTTTGACGCTCTTTCGCCCACTCCCTTTGTTCTCCCTTCGATGGGGAATTCGAATATGACCTGTTGAAGAAAAGAAGAGAAGGAGTGCCAGTTGGTATTTCCCCCTTCTTCCTCCCTCACAACAACTTCTTCCCCTTCTTCTCCTTCTCAGTCTTGCATGGAATGTCTATATCTGAATACAGTCTCACTCGTCATCTATTATCGTTCATCCCTTACAGTACATTAGTTATCTACTGAGTATTCATCTTCACTTTAAATAGTCATTCTAATCGTTTCTCAGAGTGAGAACATTCCCTCTATTTCCCTAGAGATATAGTGGAGAGATGTAATTACCTCAGTCTCCCCCTCAGTCGCCCCCCTTCCCTCCTCCCTTCCTCCCTCCTTCTCCTTCTCAGTTGATCATACCTCAACGGTCTCTTTCTCAATCTCCACAGTTCTTCGACCACAGTTCGTGTCTATGACGAACTGTATTTGTTTGCTTGTCTTTCATCTCATATTTCATCCATCCAATAAATCAGTCTTCCCCTTATCCATTTCAATTGTCCTTTCCTTCTCCTTACTGTATCTTTCTTCTCTTCTCTCATTAGTTTATTGCCCAAAATCTCACATTCATAGGCCGATTCTATTTTTGTTTTGTCCTTCGTATTTCTCCTCATTCGTAGTTCGTTCGCTGCAAAAACTCATTGACTCCGCCCCCTTTCTGGCCCCGCCCCCTCTTCTTCATCTACATTCTTCACTCCGCCCTTCCCTTCTCATTCTATCAATCAGCTGTCTCCCTTCCAGTGATGTCTCCTCTCTCTTCATTCCTTCTCATCATCACCCTCTCAATTGGAATCTCATCGGCCCTTCCTCTTCTACAGAAGGTAATATAATTCATTATCCCCCTCGTCATCTCTCCTTCATTGGCTACAACAATAACCACGTGTTCATATCCCCCCCCTGAGACTTTCATAACACTGATGAAACACCGCGCATCTGATATTGCAATAGGCAGCGATTTCACAATGTCTATTCCGAGCCTTGACGTCTACAATATTCCCAGACTCTCGATTTTCCCTTGAAATAGCATGAAATCGGGTGTCTAATCTCTTCCATTCTCCCATCTATTCTCAATGAATTCCCATCTATTTCTATCTAATCCACAGTATTTTCTCCTTCCTCCTTCACTTGCCCTCTCTTCAGTCTTCTCCATGCATAGTACATTGCAGATGTAACGGGCAAATTAGTTCCCTTTCCACTTCCCTTTCCTCCTTCTATTCCTATCTGTATTTCATCCTTTTGTCCTTTCAGTCTTCTCCTTCTTCCACTCTTTCTCCATCTCAATTGGAAGACATACCGGATCTCGTCCCCGAATTGGAAGATGAATATCCGGATATTGAGAAGAGAGATCTCGAGGTACGGTAGTCCTTCCCTCATTTTCGATCACCAACTGATTACAGTATCTAATAATCTTCCATTCAGGAGCTGTATCCCTACGGTCTCTCATCCGATCTAATGGATCTTCTTCCGGAATTACCTCGTACCGACAGAAAACCCCATCTGGAGCCATCAATTCTCCTATCTGCTCGACAACAAATTCTACCGTACATTTGAGACTACCGTATCCCTACAGTAGTCTATCGCAGATTGGAACTAGCCTAGCTTCCTTATCCCCTCTTTCCTCCTTCCATTTTCCCACAGACTTATCCACTCCACGTGGATCCATCCTTCTTCTCATAGATAGTCTCCTTCCCACCCTCTCATTCCCATCCTTTTCTTCCTTCCATTGTAACACGATGCCCCTTCCACTAATTTCATTCCCTCCTTCCTCTCATCCAAAATAGTCACTTGCTTTTCTCCTCTCGATGGAATAACTCACAAGTGGTCAGTCTCTCTCCTACGCAATTACGTCATCTACACCAGTCTCCCCCTTTATAGTATCCGTCGACCACACCTCTTACCGTAATCCATCCCTTCTAGTATCTCTCGACCACACCATCGTGTGCCTCTCTTACCGTAATCCACGTGCATTCTCCATATTTGTCGTCCTCACTATGGGTACTTCTCCTCTCTTCAACGTGTTTCATCAATCTCATTCATTCTCAGAATCCCTTGTGATTTCCCCTTCTCTCGATCACTCTCTCACTCGATCGATCTCCCTCTCTCTCTGTTGTGAAACAATAAATCATGTCGTTGAAATCACTGAATGAATCGCAATTTATTAAGAATTTAGAAAGACCCGAACAAGAGACAAGGGAGAAGAATACCGATAAATTAGGGACATGAGAGGGAAAGGAGAGGGATACTGTCTTGTTAGACAGGACTAGATACAATACTACAATAGCAGAAGACGGAAAGCCAGAATCACCCTGAAATTGAAAATACGGGTGAATTGGGCGAATGAATGATTGGACTAGAGAACGGCGGTCAAAATCGAGTCTAGTGAGAAACAATCGTCAATTATGAATCGAAACCAGAATCGATTCGATAATTTAGCCATGTTGACGATGAGAAAGGAAAAACCAATGAGAACTAGCGAGAAGGAATTAACAAATGCACTGATTAGAATGGAATCAATATAATCGGGAATCAGACGATGGGATAGGGGGATCTAATTGGAGGAGAGGATACTCTACAATTCCTCATGTTCCTTCTGGGTTGGGGGAGCAGGAATTTGCATCTGAGGGACGGATCTCTTCTTGAATCTAACGAAATCATAAGAGTACTTGGACATGACCTCCTCCCAGAATCTGAAAGAATACAAGTTTTATTGATTTAACCTTGTCATTTTGATAGCTTCACAAGAGCAGAATACTGCACACCAGCAATGCGAGAAGGAAATACAGGGAATACCCACAGAAAAAATCCATAATAGAGCGCTAGAGTGCGAAATAATCTGTTCCCGTGCTTAGGATTTGCGGCGCAACCTTTTCAAGACTTGATGCTAAACTGTTCTTACCGAGTATTCTTATCCCAGAATCCTTCCTCCGTTTTCCATTCAGGTGAATCGATCTTCACATAGGGAGAATTAGATGAATTCGTGTACGATGGCCAGAGAACCCCATCGACCGATGGTTTACTGCAATGGAATCATTGTAGTCTTTACTGATCTATGATATTGTCATGTGATATAATACAGATACAAAAATGGAAAGCTTTGCCATGCACAATATTCTGAGGCAAAATAGAGTGAAGGAGAATGATATCATACCCATTGCGAACGAAGCTGATCATCATTTGTATGGCTCTCTCCTTCAATTTTTTCTCCTCAGGAGTCCACTCAAATGGACCCAATGCCTGCAGTCCGGTGATATAGGGCATCTCGTTGATGTGAACTGCCGCTGAAATGAAATTATTATTATTGTGAAACCTAAAAAAACACAATACTTCATTCAACGAAAAGGTATCTATCATACCAGGCACAGGGTCATCATCCTTGAAGAGACCGGCATTGAAGTGCTCCCAAAGATAGACGTAACTCTGAAGACGAACGATGTTACAACACTATCAGATAAAGTAATGAACTCACGTCAGCTCCGATCTTCTTCCTCTCCTCTGCACGATACTTAGCTGGCAAGTTGAAGTATACGTCAGACCAGAACTGAAATACATAATGATTGCATTGTATTCAGCCTGTCTCATTTCTGATGTCTTCATAATTCAGCCCGACTTACAGTGACGTATTGCTTCAGCAGCCAGGGAATCTGCTCCTTCGTGGGCTTCAAATATTTCTCCATGTAATTCTCTCCCAGATAGAAGGTCATCACATCATCGACGGCCTGATCCGTTTCACTTGGATCGAGGAACTCATTGAGCAGCTGTAATGGTAGCTATTAACTTCCACGATTACGTCAAACTTATTTTGAGTACCTATCGCTAATTGTTGACTTCAACCTCGAGTGCTTGCGTACTTTTCCATTCCTCATTACGTAATGGAAGACAGTCACTCGTCATAAGATGCGTAGGAAGAAAATGAGAAAACAGGAAGTATTAGACAAAATACTCACGATTCTCGTCTTCATGTCGAATTTATCGGCGTTGAAGCCAGGCATCTCGCCCTTGAAAATAGTTGAGCGATGGATGGTGGGAGATTTGTGCATCAAGACTGAAATGACAACGTTTCATTTTCCATGGCGTATTCGTGAGATGAGTGTCTGACTGTTATGCGATCCAAGTCAATGGAAGAATCATAATTTCGGAGACTGGAGGATAAATAACTTACTGAAGAATGCAGACTCGAGTGTGTTGATTCCAGTAAGAACGGGAATCTTGGGCGACTCCTGCAATTTGAAATAAATAATAATAATAATTTATCTACGCCCGAAGCGCAACGAAACCGAAAGTTACATTAGTAAGGTGGTATAGCTGGAGGAGGGGGGGGAGGGGCGGGGGACTCTCCTGGATTAGGAGAGTTTGGCGAGATGAGCGAAATATTTAAATAACCGAACGATTTGACCCACCCGCTCCAGTGACTCTCCTGTCGCATCTGCGAAGAAGCAGGAGGAGATGACGAGGAAGAGAGCAAGGGAAGTGTGCTTCATCATTTCACAGATAAGGTAATGAAGAATCCTCAAGCTCCTCGGAAAGTGGGCGGAGTCTGCGGGGCGGAGTCAGGGAAATCTTATCAACAACACATGTGAGAGTTGTTTGCGACGTGATGCGTTGCTTTCACGTCATGGGAACGGATTAATCCAACGAAACATTCAGATGATTGAAATTGAGGAATTTAGGGAAAGATAGCTTGAAGTTCAGCGCCAGGTTACTGATACGGCAGTGAAACAGAAAAGACTTATACTCGTATATTTTTATCAGATTGTGACGTGGGATATTGCTGACTTATCGTAAGGAATGGACATGGTCCCGGAAAGTTTTATACAGTTCATTTTGCTGCGTTAGACATTACCTATAGTATTCAAAGGAGTATTCTCGGATCTTGAAGCGTTTCTCCGAAATCTACCCCAATGGAACTACGCCTATCTGCGTGTCGTCAGCACTCGGAATAGAAACATATCTGATACTGAATGAACACAAACTAGAACTCTTCGTTACGTTCTCGGAATAGCTTGAATGCTACGTAGCACCTACGCAAGTTTCAAGGGTGCATCATGAAACATCATCCATTTTATCACCGGACTAACAGAGAGATAACGACACAATGAAGGAATAACAGAGCTAATGTGAAATCTGACGTCGATTCTATTACGTAACATCCTGAATCCACTGCATTACAGATGCGTAGAAGGAATGGCCAAAGTGGTGCGTGATCTGGAACGTTCCTTATCGTGCGTTTGAAATGCCTTCCAGTAATCGGAATGTGCTACCTATCAATTTCCTGAGAAGCGTGGAGGAGGAAAGTTAGACCACTCGCGGTCTTCCTCCCTACTTCCCCTCGAACGTTCTATTCATTTGCATTTATTTTTATATCATACCAATGCAAACCGTGCCACACTCTTGTCCACTTCGCTCTCGACTGTTCCCTCACCAGGAAGTCTCCCCACTCGTTCCATCGCACTTTGGATGGTACGAGCGATGAACCTGAAAAATTCTATTATTCTATTGAGAACGTGGCGTACGATGGATTCGCTAATTGAAGGAATCAAAGCCCCTTATTGTATCATGTCCTAGTCATAGATTGATGCCAATTCAATACCCAATACTGAGAGACAATACCAATTAATTGGGTAATTGATATTGGGTTGACCAATTAAATGCCTTTTATTCCTCATTTTCCGAGAGAGTGAGCGGCCGAAAAGTCAATTAATTGGGTATTGGAATTGGTTTGACATCCCTAATAGAAACTAATGCTTACGACAGCCACGCAGCCGCATCCTGATTCGCCTCCTTCCTTTCCCTCATCGCAGTAGAAGCAGTGACGACGGAGAGGAAGGCTGCCGTCTCAGCAGCCAGTTCCCCCGCTTCGGACTCGGAGAGCGATGACCAGGAAGTGGGAGTGAGACCCTGCGAGCGTTAGTCCTAATGAACTTGAGATCGAAGAGAGCAAGTCAATCATGACAATCATAACAGAAAACATTTTTCTAATGGGGTTAATTGGGGAATACTGTTGAAAATCTTCGCCCGAAGCGCAACGAAACCGAAAGTTAAATTAATAAGGTGGAATAGCTAGAGGAGGTGGAGGAGGGGCGGGGGACTCTCCTGGATTAGGTGAGTTTGGCGAGATGAGCGATGATTGGGTGATTTTCAAGTCGACGCTTGAATATACAATAAATAAAAATACATTAAATTACAGTTTACTTCCTCTCACTTTGAGCATTTTCTCCTTTCTCACACGTTTCGGCATCAAAAGTGATGGGAGAATGGGGAAAGAAGGGTTGATTACACTGCAGTCCATCGAATATTCTATTCACTCTTTCTCTGTTTGGAGAGGGACTGAAACACTCCCGCATCACTAAAGGTGCAAGATAGCAAACCGTCTCCTGATTTTTGCAATTTATCGATTTTTATATAGCTTTCTGTAGTCCTTCAACCGTTGCAATCAGTAAAACTGGTTAGGAAATGATCAAAAATTGCAAATTTGCGAGCAGGTGAAAGAGTAACGAAATGAAATCACCTTTGACTTCAGTACGTGAGAGAAATGGTTACACCTGCTTATCCCCATGGGTAAAACAGACTAGAATGTACCATACGGATCACTACGAGTTCCGTCTGGGAATGTCTAATGCACATCCGCCACTCGACCAGAGCAAGGGGATAGAATACAACTTGAGAAAGAGTTGTTAGAGGGATAAAGGGAGGGGCTTCAGAATAAAATTTCCCTAAAATTTCCGTATAATTGATAACATACCTGGGCAAGATCCTCATATCTCTTTGGGGCGAAGAGTCCATCGATGCGAGGGGCGAACTTGAGCATGTTAAAACTGAAGGCCGCCTCGAACTGAAAAAATAAACTTTGAAGTCACTTCCTACTGATATATTCTCTGAAGATCAAGCAACAATTGACTGACGATATATTCCACGCCTCCATACAATTCGTTGACTGAGACCTTCCTCATACACGCCTCGATGTCGGCTACCGTCCTGCGAGATACGAATTATCTACAGTGTTCCAAATGAAACGATTTTGTCGTTGAGTCTCTTTTAATGTTCTTGTGTAATAAAATATGAACTGACCTCTTTCCCCAGCATCCGACAGCATCCACGAGGTCCTCCGAGTGATGTTCGACCCTATTATCGATGGCCCATCCAGCATGGGCCGTTCCAGATACTTCGATCGATCCGGCGATCAGATCTGTAATTACTTACGTCAAGAAACAACTTTTGTACGGACAGGCAAGAATAAACGCAGTTCTAACGAATTCTTATAAAGTAGCAAGTGACTTACCACGAGACAATGGGGAGAGAGTGAGCATGGAGGCCGACGATCCACCAGCGGAAATTCCGAAGACAGTGATCCTCTTCGGGTCTCCTCCGAATCTGCAGTGAGGGATGATAGTTACATGTAGTAGATAAATGAATAATGCACAGACTGGATAGAACAACTCACTTCTCGATGTTTCTGTGGACGAATTGGAGGGCGGCCACTTGATCGAACATTCCATAATTACCGGTCATCTTGTCCGAGGCTGTCAGGGTGAAATACCCTGCAAGAATAACAATTGATTCGGAATAGAACGAACTTGTTCAACATCGACGTTACGCAAACAATTTCGTTTGTTTACACATTATTTGCCAAAACAATCTTACCGAGGAATCCGAGTCGATACTGGATCGACACGACGATAACTCCTTGGGCGGCGTAGCTCCTCGCGAAGTCCCTTAGATGGAATTCGTTAGCACTGTTTGAGAACTGGCCTTTTGTCCAAGTAGATAGATAACAAATATCAGTGGAAAAATGAGTACGATTAACTCACTCATATCCATAAATCTTCGCATTGCCAATCTCGAATCCTCCTCCATGAATGTAAAAGAGGACGGGGGCGAGTTTGGAAGACGAAGAGGACTGAAATGGAAATTGTGGTGAGGCGAATATTGATCGAAATACAATAGTAGTAAGAGCATAAACAAGTATTCTATGATATAACTCACATCACGATGGGGAGCGATGATGTTGAGGTACAGACAGTCCTCCGAGGCTTTCCATGTAACTGCCTCCCTGAAATAAAATTCAATAATGATTGACAATATACAAAAAACAGTTAATTTGACGACAGTGTATGCAACCGTGTGATGTGTGGTTGTTCACCCTACGAAGTTGATAATGAAACCTCACCGGGAGTGTGGTACACATGCATCGGCCCATTGCTTTGCCTCTCGTGGTTCACTCCATGGCGTGGGAGGGATTGGGTTCTGTAATGATCTACTATCGATCGGACCACTTTTGAACGTGATGTCTGATCATCGTGTTTATGTACAGAATTCGTCATCTGTGAATCCTGGTATCTTTTCTGCCTTGATAATTCACTCGTTATCAGTAGTGCTAGCACATGCTTTTCGAGTGATAACTGATCGAAGATCGGAAGAGAGGTGAGGAGTGGCGATAATGGAGGATTGAAAACTAATCGGAGGACAAGGTTTGTTATCGATTCATCGTCAGATGCTTCACTAACAACTTTCAGAAGCAAACAGGGGGGGGGGGGG
>LS485990.1:145145-199433 GCA_900490705.1 Pristionchus arcanus
AGGGAGGAGAGGGAGAAGAGGAGAAGAAAGGAGGAGAGCACCCTCTGACGACCCATCTGAATGATAATGATGAAGAGGTGAAGGGAAAGAGTCAATGAATAGTATTGAAGGTCATATAAGTACTGTAGGTGGAAATGCTCTCAAGTGGATCAACTTCTCCCTTCCTTAAGTATGATCTCTCTCTTGGTGGAACTGTGGGCGGCGTTTATCGTTGTTTCTCTCTCGAGGGAGGTCAATGGAAACAGGGAGAGAAGGGATCAGAATACAAATAGGCTAACAATAAGCAGACGAAGCAGATGAAGACTGAGAATAGACTGGATGGAGGAAGGATAAGAGATATCAACAGGGAGAGAAATGAGAAAGCTCACGTTCATAGACGACAAAAGAAAGAAAGTCTAGAACAACAGCAGCAATGAAGTGGAGCTGAACTAACTGAAGGGGGAGGGGATTCCTAAATGGAAGGAGTCAAATGGGAGAGGGTGGTACTGCTCTCGATTGAAGATATGAGACTGGATAGATCAGTGCCTTTCGTCGAAGAGAAGACGTCATATAAAGGAGGAGAATAGTGATAAGACTAAGCAAGAAAAGAGAGGAAAGGAAGATGTGTAGAGGTTAGTGATACGAGGGAAGAAGAGGGAAAAGGGAATGATGACCATGCAATGGAGATTGTTCCAGAAATGATCTCTCTTGAGGATATGGGAGAAAACGTGAGAATGGAGATATCATTGACAAAAAAGAGAAAGGGGAGATTATCGGAACAGAGAATGGACAATGAATTCAATCGGATTTGCGGAGAAATGGACTATTTTTAGATAGCACTCGCAATTTGAGAAATGAGTACTTTCTACATGCAAAATAGTCAAGATCAAAAAGGAGCCAAGGAGAGTACACAAACATCGAAATTTCGAGTTCGAAACGGGTTCAAATATAGAACGGAGATCTTTGAACCGCTATTATGATAGAAGGAGCATTTCACTGTCCACAGCTCTGTATATACTCGGAAATTGGATGACAAGCAGAAACTAGCAGAAAACTTGTTCATCATTGTGCATGTGTTCTTCAATGAATAGGGAGAGATATCATCAACTACAAGACTACAAATTCATCTTATGTGTCCTTCCTTCTTGATATGGATGTTCAATCTTCTTCAATCATTCTTTGCATCATTCGTTCTAATTTAAGAGCGGAACGAGAGAAGAAAGAAACAGTTTATCACTCGTATTTTGACCCCTTTATTGCACCAAATATCTCTGTTCTCTATTCTTGCAGATTCAATCTGCTCTTCTCTTGAACATTCTCACTTTAACACCATCACTGGGTTTCATGATAATCTCAGGAATTGGTCGATTTCCAGGAGAGGGAACGGTCGTTTCTACTCGATATTTACGGAAGAATGACGATAGAACAATCTTCTCTTCCGATATCGCGAACTTTTGACCTGCAATGACATTTTTTGGGTTAAATTTTGTTCTGGATTCCAAATTCACCGATGCAATTTCTCGGTCCAGCCGAGAATGGGAAATAAGCGAATGAATGTCTCTTTGCAACTGCTTCAGGTTCGAAATGATCGGGATAAAACTCCTCGGGTCTCTCCCAATACTGCAAAATAGTCTGATTCGATCATTGAATCTCTCAAAATAGATCTCAATCGTTCAAGAGCCCCGCCCACTTTTGAACGTGATCATGGACTCTTCCTATCTGATTCGAGTAAGGGTCGAGAATTGTAGTGAGAGGACAAATGAGGGACGAGAGATAGAGAGAAATCGTCACTTATCAATGAGAGATTATGGGGGTGAGCCATCGTGTTTGAGCAGAGGGTTCAAGAGAGAAAGGGAAGTTATGAGAACTAAATGATCAATGAGAGCAAACGGAAGAAAGGGAAGAGATCACGAACGAATTGATGCATTTCACGTGGATGAATGAGATCTTTAGACTTATTTGATCAGAGGATTACAGAAGGAGAAGAAGAAGGAAAGAGATGGCCTACCTGAGGACTCTTATGGGTGGCCATTGGACAAGCAACGATAGTCATATTCTCAGGAAGATCAATTCCACCTAGAGAGTTCAATTGAATCACTTCTCCAATCACCCTTTCTCACCTAGAGTCGTATCGTGTGTTAATCTTCGTGCAAGAAGAGGAACTGAGGGACGCAATCTGCCATTTATAGATTAGTTCTTCCACTGATCTTTGATCTACCGTAGTGTCTCCTTGATGCATTTCTCAAGGAAAATCATCTTCTTTAGATCAGCCTCAGTTGGATCTCTATCCTCGTCTCGGAATACATCATCCAATTCCTCGTGAACTTTAGCCTAGAGAAGGGTTAAGAATGTAGTCAATCTCCAAGGGTTCTCTGGTCTTCTTCTCTATTTTCCATCTATTTGAGTAGGAGGAAAACGCCTACTTGATACTCGGGATGTTGTCCGAGATACCACACACAGAACGCCATTCCTGACGCCGTCGTGTCGTGGCCTAGACTTAGATTGTTTACTCTGATGATGTGTAAACAATCGGGATCGAAATGTTGGCTCGCGAGTACACTTTGGCCATTGAAAAATCTTCTTGAATGATGTGGCCTCTAACAGTTTCCGGTCACTTGGTCATTGAAAATGGATTGAAAAGCAGAGGAGGATCGAAATTTCTCCTTTTGCTCGTTTGATCTCTCTATGTCTAAAGTAAAAGGATACAGGGAAAGTTCGCTGATCACTCGAATTGAAAGATTAGAGAAAAGTGCACGAAACAGTCGGTTCATTGAAGATTCAAGGCACACTGGACTATAAACTAACACCATCGAACACTTTTGAAAGACACGGAACTAGAATCATGGCACTTTGAGTGAACAACAAGAGGGTGCAGGGGGTCGATTAACTATCGAATTCGTTCTCAAAATAGACCTTACCTTCGAACATGAAAGTGTCAACTTCTTCTCGGATATCTTCATCCGAGAGACCAGCGGATTGTTGTTTGATGAGAAGCAAATCAAGGAATACCTGGGAAAATGATATTACGAGATATTTGAGAACAAAAAGTGATACCAGTTTTCTCTTTTTGATTTCTTCATCGCTCATCGTTTGACTCAACATTCCATCATCGAGAAGAGTTTGACGACGCTCATTTATTACCTATAATTATTATTAATTATTACTTTCAATTAATTAATTTTTTTTTACCTTCCTAGTGAAATCATTCGTCAACTTGACCAATCTGTCAAACTCGAATCCAATTCCGCAACCGTACCAGACAGGCTTTAGCCACAACCATGGGAATCTAAAAATATGATCAATGCAAAAACTGTCAGTTTCTATGATCTACCTGATGTGGCTGAATATGATATCAGACACTCTCACAACGGCATCGACATATTCGGAATTTCCTCCAATTTGCGAATTGATATTCGTTCCCATCGCAGTTTCTGAATCGATTCCGATATTTGGATAATGCACTCCGGCATACCACAGATAATATCGAGTGCACATCTTTTGATGAACGGAAATACATCGAATTCCTTTCCCGTATCAGCATATTTGTCCACAACATCCACGAGAATCTTAAAACGATAAGATCTTCTAAAGGGACTGTCAATCTGCGTGGCTGTCGTTTATCTCAAACTATCGCCACATTCTTGGCAATCTTTTCTTCTTATCAGACTCTTTATTAGACGCCGATCTATTCCTTACCTGTGACTGCATAATAAACACTTCATTGTATCCCTTGAGTACATTGAAATGGAATGCAGGAGTGAGCATCTTTCTTCTCGAGTACCATTTCTCGTTTGTACTGCAATGAATACACTCTAGTCTTCATTCCATCCAGATAAAGGAATTGATCTTAGAGTACATTCCTAGTGTATTATGCGTCATTTCTATTTCGACCGCAGTTTTCACTTTCGATTCATGCGTCAATGGAATGGAGATAGAAAACGATTATAAAGAAGGGGTTCGAATAGATTATCAGGAGGTGATAATGTGGAAGGAGGATTCAATGTGGACAAGATTCTAGGGATCATTCATTGTCTATTCACCTTATAAGTAGTCCAGTTCCAATCCAATCAGCAACAATATCGTATTGGGTAGATTTAGTGATAAGAATGTTACTCTCCATTACTTCCTTTATCGTCATTTAGATGATCAGAGATTGGAAGGAATGCTTACCTTGATTATCTCTGCACTTTCTATGAAGAGATACGGAACGGGACCGATCCAAATCTAGAAGAAGGAACTTCTTTGATGAGATACAGTACGTCCTTTAACCTTCATCATTCCACATCGATTATTATCTTCTCTGCAATATTCCTGAGCAAATTGCCCTATTTGATCACCGAAATCTATAATTGGAATTGTTCATCGATACCAAATATTTATTCGTACCGGCAGCATCGTATTTGAATTGATAAGCGGCACCAACGAGAGGAAGAGAATGAGGACCAGGAATCTGAGAAATAATGATCAATAAAATCGAGAGAGAAACTTCACAAGGAAGTAGAAAGAAATTACAGCGTAAAACTCACGGATTTAATTGCATCGATAGCTTTTCTTCTGAAGATGAGGAATTCTCTTATTTCTCTTCTCTTCCAGAAAATAAAAGCGAAAATGAGTGCAATTGGACCGAGCAGAACGACAGAAACCATTGAGAGTGATTATCAGACTGGATCACCAGCTCCTTTTCAATCCAGACTCACTTATTCCACTCTCATCCACACTACACTCCACTGCGCACCCCGACTACACAATAACCATTATCATTCTTATCTTTTTATCAGTCTGGCAGAGTGTAAAACTCAACGGGAAGAGATCGACAGAGGGAACTGGTTATTACTTATTGGCACGAACTCGTTTGTACAGATGGCATTTAACGCCTTCTTCCGGCTTCAGAATTAACTGAAAAAAGATTGTCAGTTGGGAAAAGAAATATGTTATTACCTCAGGAACGAATCGATTTCCCGGAAGAGGCTCAGTTGATTCTACTCGATATTTTCGGAAGAAATATGTAAGAACAGTTTTCTCCTCTGTCATAGCGAATTTCTGACCTGAAATGAATCCATGAAACACCTCCTAGAGTGTAAATTCGCACCAATACAATTCCTCGGTCCGGCCGAGAATGGGAAATATGCGAATGGATGTCTCTTAGCTACGGCTTCAGGCTCGAAATGATCAGGGTAGAAGACCCACGGATGCTCCCATTCCTTCAATTCATCGTGATTATCAACGATTCAATAGTAATTATTGCTCACTTTGGGATCTCTGTGTGTTCCCATTGGGATCAATAGCACTGTGATATCCTTCGGGATAGTGTATTCATCTAATTGAAGATCATTAGTTAGTCGTCGAGCAATCAAAGGAACGGGAGGACACAATCTGAATTCACATTTTCCTTGGCTAAATTAATGTTTAGCTTCTGCTCGAAATATTAGTTGAATAAATTATGCGATGATAAGCAAATCATAATCCGATCAGACACTCTTTCTATCAGTTGTGATCAAGTCGGTGTGCTTAGTGTCGCTCGTATAGGCGAAACGATAGAAGTCTGCTCTTATCTCAGACTGAATTCATCAGAGATCTCACCTCAAGGATTCCTTAATACACTTCTCTAGATACACACACTTCTTCAGATCGGATTCACTTGGTTCACGATCGTCTTCTCCAAATACTTCGTCCATTTCTTCGTGAACTTTTGCCTGGATCGAATGAATTTATTCTCGCCGAGACCAGGTTAGAAATCTCACCTGATATTCAGGATACTGCCCAAGTAGCCAAATAGTCCATCCCATTCCAGAAGATGTTGTATCGTGTCCTGAAATAGTTTGTTCATGAGAAGGAAGAAGGTAGATGTGAGGATGTTGTGAACTCGCCTTCAAACATGAAAGTGTCGACTTCCTCTCTAATATCTTCATCCGTCAGTGCATTCTTCTCTTGAGTCAACAACATCAAATCAAGGAATGCCATTTTCTTCTTGGTCAGATCACCCGGTTCTTCCATTTGACCTTCGTCGATCAGAGTTTGACGTCGCTCTGCGATTACCTGCAATAATTACTAACATACTCATTTGTTCGTGAATAATGGAATTCCTTCCCAGATTCTCATTAACTCACTCGTCTCGTGAAGTCGGTAGTCAACTTTACGAGTCGGTCGAATTCGAATCCCAATCCACAACCGTACCACACGGGCTTCAACCACATCCATGGAGATCTGAATGGGTTAGTTCTCTCACTGTCGAAGAACGATGCTCACCTCTCGTAAGTGAATAGCATATCGGACAATCTCACAACTGCATTCACATATTCCGAATTCTTTCCTATTTGGGAGTTTACTTGAGTGGCCATGGCAGTGTCTGAAAGATCTTTTTTTGGAGATAATTCGATTTTTTTCATGTTGTTCAAGTCGTAAATAGACCCACTAGGGTTGCAAGTTCGAGACCAATACTCCCGCACCCTCTCCCTCTCTTGGAGGCGAGAGGAGGGGAAATGGGAAGAGGATGCAATACTATTGCAAGAGTGCGAGAGTATTGCACCCTCTTCCCATCTCTCCCTCTCCTTGCGAGAGTATTGCAGGGGCGGAGTCAGGGAGGGAAGGGCATGCAATACTATTGATCTCGGTATTGAATCGACAACCCTAAGACCCACCACAGATAATATCGAGTGCACATCTCTTCACATAGGGAAATAGATCGACTTCCCTTCCTGTGTCAGCGTGACCTTCCACTTGCTCAATCATTATCTAAAAGTACTTATATTTGGGAGTATTCTGGAAATAGATTCAACCTGTGCCTGCTTGATGAATATCTCTCCATATCCCTTGAGAACGTTGAAGTGAAAGGCAGGAGTAAGCATTTTCCTTCGACCGAACCATTTCTCGTTCGTACTGAAACCACAATGTTTGCACTGCTTTGCATTCTGCGAGAGAACAAAAAGGAATTCAGACAAGACACGAAAAAGAGCAGAGAGAAGGCATATAATGAATGCTCAAATAGTTCACCTCGTAAGCAATCCCGTTCCAATCCATTCCGATAGCTTATCGTACTGAGTCGCTTTGGTAATAAGAGTGTTACTCTCGAGAATTTGCTGAAGCAAACATTTTTTTAAATCGATAAATAAATGAGTAATCCAAACCTTGCAGAAATCCGGCTTTACAGCAAGAACTACAGGGATCGGCCCCAACCAAGCCTGAATAATTTTATTTGATAAAATAATCGCAGAACGATTTACCTTGATGATTCCAGGCGCTCCTTCAAAGAATGCGAAAATATTCGCCCATCCGAGCATTTGAACAGCGAAATCTGAGAAAAAAATTCGATCTTTTCATCTTTATTTTTATGTTCACCAGCAGAATCCAATTTGAATTGCCACACGGAACCGATGAGAGGATAAGCCTTAGGTCCAGGAAGCTGTAATTAATTGACTCTAAGAGAGAAAACACTTGGGTTGAAATGGGATTTAGATGTATGAACTACATGGTTGATATTACTCAACATCCCTGCATTTCATTACATTTCTCTCTCGTTTTGCTACAACGTAGTGAGATCAAATTGTATGAGCGTGATTGCTCCCTTTGCTCGTGTGCAATCGAATCTCAAGGATCGAAGGGAGAATTGTTCAACGAATTGCCTATGAGGAAGGAGAGATTAACTGACCCTCGCGAGATTGAAGTAAGATCGCCATATCATCACTGACATATCCTTGATCTTCCTCCATGAAAGAAGAATGGCAAGAGCTGTGAAGAATAGAGGAACAAGAATGAGGAGGGACAAAGCCATCTGAACTTGTATAATGAAGGAAGTCAATGAATATAACCAGAATTTATTGAGTGAAAAATGAAGTGATGTCCCATTCATTCTTATAGAATGATAGGGAATGTTTGAATGGGTGTTTCTTATTCCACCTGATCGGAATGGGCAATCATAGACTACACATTATTGATAACATCCTTTACGACTTCTTTCCCTGCTAAAACCACGTGTTATCAGCGAGCTCACCCGTAAATTACTACATTTATTTGTGAGCTTTTACGGATGTTTTCTCAGAGTATTGCATCATAGATAACAGTGAAGGGTAACATTATCACACAGGGAGAACGATTTCACTTTCAACGAAATCGAAGTACTCTTGAAATTAAGAGAGTATAGAGATCACTTTCAAACAAGTCAACAACCCAGTCAACGGAAACCGAATCAAAAACCGTTTTCAGCCCAGGAACTGTTATTTTTACTCTTATCTTTCAGGGCAAAGTGGAGGCCAACTGATAAAATTCTTCAAAACAACGACGTGATTTTTTGCATGTCCTTACGACCTTAGACTACTACAACATTGACGTAGTAAAATAGAATTGAGAAAAGGAATACGATGAAAGTCTATGGCCAGCTCGAATTGTTCCCATTCCTTGTGTTACATCCTCGAAATTCATCAGGATGAATTGGAGGAACACTGTTCACTCTCCTTCGATGCTTACTCATCCTCAGCTGGTCTTTCGGTTCTCTCGTACATCGACGTATTTCTTACACCGTAATGAGTTCACTGTTCAGCTAGAAAGTCAATCAGAGAATAGGAACACAAAGAGTCGTCTCTTCTTCTCTCTCTCTCTTTCTTACTCGATATCTTACCATTTCTACCCTTTAGTCAATAAGTCTAACTGTCATTTGGGCGATCTTTTTGATCAAAAGTGCCTCATTTCTTCATCCTTTCGTATCTCGTTTAGCGTTCGCTGAATTACGCATCGAAATTGTTCAGGGAGTTTCGATTGAAGGAGAGAGTCGAGCCTCATTGATTACCCACCTCTCCTTCCTATGGCTATCCTTTTCGCGATTCTTCTGTGTTTTATCTTTATTGTTATTGATAATCGACAAAAGATCAGCAATTTTCTCGTTTACTACAGCAAAGCTAAAAAGGTTCGTATCTACTGTCAAATGGCGCAGTTTAGTTGTATAATATTTAGGCGTTCTCACAAATTCCCGGTCCTCCTTCTATTCCGCTTTTCGGATCAGCTCATTTGTTCAAATGGAATGTATTGAGTAAGTTTTCTGTGAAGTCTACTCGTGCTCGGGAATAATTCATAGTTGTCGCATGTTAGGAAGTAACATCAAAAGTGCCCTTTGAAAAACACAATGTTATCATCGTTTTTCAAGATGGATTCTATTTTCCTTTGCAGAGTTCACGTATCAAGTGGAGGAATGGGGAAGGAAATATCTACTGGCCGATCCAGAGAAAAGCCATGGAATGTGGCATTTATGGGCTGGACCCGTGCCTGTGGTTGTGTGTGGGACACACGAAAGCATTAGGGTAAGCAATTTATTTTGAACCATCCAGAATTAAGCGAATGATGAACGGAAAACTTTCAATTTTAGGTAATTCTAGAGAGCAATTCAAACATCACGAAGCCAAATCACTATCAAATCCTCGAGAAATGGTTGGGATCTGGACTAGTCATCAGGTATTATCCTACAATTTTCACCTATGTTGAATCAATGCGTTATAACGCATGGAAAAAACGCATGGAAGTGTAGAAAATCACGCGCAGTCGGTGTCTCCAATCAACAAACAGGTTTCCCATTGATAGTGAGACGATATTCATGTTATATCGATAGAGAAGAAATGGCGCAGATGTCAAAATACATTGCAAATTGATCTCAAATCATTCAGAACAAACGAGAGATGGCATGCGAGAAGGAAGTTGCTCACTCCTGCATTTCATTTCAATATCCTCAAGAGATATATTCCCATATTCGGAGAACAAACAGAAGTAAGTTTCAATTGTTGAGACTGAGATAATGATTTTCTCTAGATTCTTCTCAATATTTTCGATGAGCATGCAGACACAAACGAAGTTGTCGATGTGTTTCCTCTGATCAAGAGATGTGGACTCGATATTATTGCAGGTTTGTCGTATTAAAAATGCTCCACCTTTTGTAATTATCTCGTAAGAAAATGTTCTGCACTCGGGCAAACTAGCCTTGACCGGTTCGAATTGCAGAAACAGCAATGGGTACTCGACTGGGATCTCAAACTCATCAGAATTCTGATTACATCGATGCCGTTTATAGACTGTCTCAGATAGCATGGGACTACATCAGGTACATTTCTTATTTCAACTGAAACACTTCACAAGGACACTCGTTTAGATTCCCATGGCTTTGGTACAAACCAATCTGGGCAATCTCTGGTTACGCTAATGAGTTCAATCAAAAGTGTGCAATTGCTCAGAACTTCACTAGGAAGGTGAGTCATCACGATGAAACTTCTTATCGAAAGTCCGATGATGTAGGTGATAGAGCAGAGAAGGGAAGCGCTTGAGGAGGAAGGATTGCTGGAGGGAGAATTTAATGAGGAACAGGTACGATCTATTTTTAAAGACTGAGGTGAGTGTTTATTTGTTTAAAAAATAATCCTTGGCGAATTGGTATTGTTTTCAGGTGAAAACGAAGAAATTGGCCCTTCTCGACCTTCTTCTGATGATGCAGAAAGCGAATGCGCTCAGTGATGAAGATTTGAGGGCTGAAGTTGATACGTTCATGTTCGAAGGTTAGTGTTATTTTCGAAAATTGATTCCATTTAGAGTGAGAAATGTTGTAGGTTCTGACACGAATTCGTCTGCCATTGGATTCACTCTTTGGTTCCTCGGACAACATCCAGAATATCAGATGAAAGTTCATGAAGAGATCGATCAGATATTCGGTTTGTTATCGATCGAGGATCTCCTTATTTTAAAAAAAAGTATCACTTCAGGCTCAGACGATCGTTATCCTTCTGAGGAAGACATCTGTAGGATGGTGTACATTGAGAAGTGCTACAAGGAAGCACTCAGGTGCGGAGTTAACTTTTGATATTATTATATTATTCACCAGTGTGCCTGCCGTGTAGCTGACCGCTCTCTAATTTTGAGAACAATAAAAATAACTTTCATTCAGAATGACTCCTCCGGTTCCTATTATCGCTCGTCAATTATCTCACGATACTCAGATAGGCGATGTCACTCTACCAGAAGGAATGACAGTGATTGTCTCTCCAGTCAGTGCAAGCAGAGATGCGAGGGTATGTTATTCTTCTTCTTTCTTATCTCATATTCTTAGAAGATGGCCATTTGATAATCAAACTCTTTTTAGTACTGGGAGCGTCCAGAGGAATTCTATCCGGATCACTTTGATTCGGATAAGCAATCGGCTCGTGATTCCTACTCATTTATTCCATTCTCTGGTGGACCGAGAAATTGCATTGGTAAGTTGTATATTTTCCTTGTCTCTCTCATCCACGTAATTTTAGGTCAAAAGTTCGCAGTTCTCGAGGCAAAGTCAATGCTTGCTCAAATATTCCGTCGATTCCGCGTTGAATCAATCGATATTTGGCCAGCCAATCGACCTCTTCCCGAAATTATTCTCAAACCTTCCAATGGATTCAAAGTTCGAATTTATCGTCGGTAATATTATGCATCAAATAGGCATCAATTTCTGTATGTACGATCGTCGCTAGATGTAATAATTGTGCTTTACCTCTCCATTCCTCTCGCTAGTCATCGTTTGTATTTATGTGTTGGATAAAGACTAATCATTCCCTACAAGGATGTATTCACTCGAGTCAGTCAATTATGATTACCCGATATTAGAGTGAAAGCCCGTTCGGGAGTCTCTCTTCCTTTCTGTCCATTCATTCACGTCTAGTCCTGGTCTAGTCATGGCCCTTTCCCTTTCATCACTACTCATTCTCAAGGTATTTCATTAATCGTCTTCAGAATTAGACATGAAGATTCAGATTCTACTAGCGACTTCTCTCGTTGCTCTGGGGCATTCTCAAATGCAGAAACGACCTCCACGACAAGGAGGATACTTAGAGTTGCCTCCAGGATTGCAGATACCCGGAGCACCCTATTTAAATGTTGATCTTTGATCTTTCAGTGACCTTTCAGTGATGCCTTTCAGAATGGCAAGGGAGGTCGGACGTACATCAAGTATGGAAGGCCGGGCGCGCAAGTTGGGCTGTCACAATCGGCCGCGATTGATATTGGGAAGGAGGTGAAATTGATAGGTGGCCGAAGAGTTGAAATCACTGATATTTTAGAACTACGTGGAGGCATTAAACGAGATCACTCAACCGGCCGTTCCTCTTATGGCTCCAACTGCGGGACGAACGTCCAGTGTAAATCCCGGATTTGGTCGAGCCGGTGATCAGTCCAACGATTATTGGAGATGAATAAATCGTTCCAGGCATAATCTCGAATACGGTGACAGAGACGGAGCCATCTGGGGCGACATACGTACAGGCGCCGAAGGGATCACCAGGGATCTCCGTTCAGACGAGTATCGTCCCTGCCCCTGCTGCAGCTTCTCCTGCTGTAGCTGTCGGACCCGTCGCATCTGTGCCTGCTGGAGGTTCGTCGTGACTTGGAGTAAACAAATCAGCTCGTTTCCAGGACAATCAGGGGCCTCAGCTTCGAATTATCCAGTGGCTGGAATGGGCAAACCCCTCTTTCTTTCCAAGTGAGGATTGTAAATCGATCAGCAAATAAAGATAGGTTGCAGCTCTACTGAATACATTGCTCGACTGCATGAGAAACACACGCAAGTGGATCCAATGATGCAGATCAATCAACAGGTAAATTCACATTTGGGTGCGTGTAAAATACACTTCTACAGGGTTCAACATACGCTCAACTAGGAGGAGGGCAGTTCTTTCAATCTCTCTTCAGTTCGGTCTGTTCTTTTTCCATTTCTTCTTTTCATCTATTCTCCATTCAGAAGGGTGGATTCTCCCCTCTCTCTTTCTTCCTTGGAGGAGGCAATCGAGGAGGTTTAGGTACTCCTTAATTCCACTCATCCACTAATCGTCATATTCTTCAGGAGGAGGCGGAGGTGGTGGTGGTGCTCCATTCTTCATTCCTGTTCCAATCGTTGTTCCTCCTCCTCCTCCACCGCCACCCGGTCCCGCCTGCTATACTAATAAGAGTGGTACGCGATCCTTATGATCTAGCAGTGTGCAAATGATCTTTCAGGTTTCCTCTGTTGCAATGTGACATTGGAAACTACGATGGAGAAGGCGTTCACTGAATTCAAGGTCAGTTCCTTCAAGATTAATTCAGATGGACTACATATTCATTGCAGTCAGAGGGATTCTCTGGGTGCAATGTCCAGAAAATGGCTTCCATCGTTGCCGAGGTATGAAGAGGGGCTTCTATCTGAATGAATGAGTCCATTCAGGCAGCTGAGAAGAAGTTCGGAACACCCTTCGAATCAATTGCAGCTCACAAGGATTTCGTCGCCAAGATCAATTTCGCTGGTTTTATTCAATCTGATAATCTTGGCTAGTTTTCGATTTCAGGCGATTTGAACTGCAAGATTGAAGTGGACGGGAAGTTTATCCTTGCTTACGCAACTCCTCTTCCAGAGAAGGAAGTGAGTCAGACTTCGTTAGGGACTAAATATAGTTAGTGTTCTCGAAATAACTTGGTCCTTCTCAGGTGAATATCATCGATGCCAATTCGTTCTTCTCTGGTGATGCTTCTGAACTAATCGAAAATGGAAATGGAACAGATCCGGATAAGCCAACGTACATCGTATATGGACCAATTCGATAATCCCATTTATGATTCACACTTCACCTTTCCATAAATAACCTCGAATTCTCATTGTTATTTTTCCTTGATTCTTGGATGGCTTCCGTAATAAGTGGATAAAGCTCATTACCACATTCTTCTCCTCCCTCTCTAAATACCTCAACAACTGAATCTTTTTCCAGTCCACTTCTCTCTCTACCTCCCTCCCCCTTCTCATTCCGTTGCCTCGACAACAGTAAAAGAGAGAAACTTAGTCCATCTCTCATATCTCCTCTCTCCTTATCACAGAGGTTCCTTCCTCAATCTCCCTCTTGACGATCCAATTATCCTAATGAGATTGTCTCTCCTTCTCGCTCTTCTGGTGGTAGTGACCACATGGAAAGGTGAGATAATCAATCCAATTGACTAATCTATTCCTTATCAGTGATAAGTTATCCCCAAATAGCCTGTTTACACTGTAATAATCCTTGAGGTGTCTCATCCCGTGGTGGAATGGGTGGAGGAGGAAGAGGAGGAGGAGGTCATTCATCTGGAGGGCATTCGTCTTCTGGAGCTCGTTCATCTTCATATTCCTCTTCTTCTCATTCATCAGCTCCTTCTTCATCAGGAGCTCGTGGAGGAACAAGTGGAGGAACAGCGAGATCGTGAGTAATTCCAATCAATGATGATGATGACGTTGAATGAGTCATGTTGACTGCGAGTCACATGTTTTCAAGATGTGGATTGTATCTATCTACAAAGAAAATGAGCGCAGGGAATAATTATAACGTTGCAGATCTCCATCGTATCATTCCTCCTCAATCTCTCATGCCTCCTTTACTTCATCCCTTCTAACTTCAATGGCAGTCTCATCAATGTTCCATCACTCGATGTCTCCCTATTCTCATCGATATGTCTACGTCGCCCAAGATGAAAAAGCTCCTTTTAGGTAAGGAGAAATAGATGGAAACTTCATTCGATATTAGTGAGAAGTACCCGAATTGTCGTGGCAACCCCTCTCACACTCGCACCTGATTTCCCTTGAATTTGCGTGTGAAAATCGGTTGTGAAATCTCAGAACAAACGTCACAGCGAGCAGAGATTATTACTTCGGAGAGGAGAATATTCCTGTGAACAATTGTACTGAGATTGCGACGGGATTGAATGAAACGACGGGAGATGATACGATTGATCTTATTCTGGTGAGGTGACATTAGGGAACATGATAATGAATGGGTGGTTGAAGGCCCAAACAACGCTTCTTCTGGATAATAACTCGACTCTCAATAGCACTTGCAATATCTGCACTTATAAGATCGATGATAATTCGACGGAGAGTGAATGGTCACAGATTGAATTCAAGGATGGATCGAGGTAGGAAACTCCCCAATCGTCTGCATAAAAGTCTAATTTTAGACCAACAACGATCGCTTGGCAGTGCAAAAATGACGAGATTTGTTGTGGAGTTGAATGTTGCGGACAGCAATCCGAGGGGGAACTCAAGTGGTGAGAATGATCATGAAGAAGAAGTCCATTCACAATCCCATTATACAGGTGGATGATCGTGCTCATCTCCATTGGTTCGGCCCTCTCAGTTCTCATTCTCATCAAATGCATCGTTTCCATTCGTAAATGGTGCTCATCAGACTGTCGAACACAGGAATTGGGCCAGGCTCCTCCCCTCACTAAACTAGACAATCATCCTCCTCCTCCTCCTTCTGCTCCTATTCCTCCTTCATATTCCCATCTCAATGCAACTCAATCAGCTCCTCGTCCTCAATCGGCCGCTTCCCTCTCTGGAGTCCAACCAAATATCAGCAAGAAACAGAGAAAATACGAGCAGAATTGATTCCTACTGTAGATTGCACTCCTCCTCTGATTATCCCCCTTGCACTACTACTAAGAAACGAAACTATGCTGTGATTAGATGCCGATTGTGATTCTTCCCTTCCTTCCTCAAGACAAATTTTGTTTACGTAGTCTACCCCATAATTATGCATGTGCCCATCAATATTTTGTTATCTCTGCCACAGTGAACTCTTCAATGAAATGTATACGTTATCTTTATCACGAGTACACATCAAATGTATTGGTAGTACTTCTTCCGCATAGCAACGATGATCTTTTGGAGTTCGCTAAGTTTCGTCTCTTGATTTTCACAAACTTCCATTGCTTCAAAAATATATCTTGTGAGAGAATTCTCCAACTGAAATAACAGTGTTTGCCTTGGACGTTATCTCATCTGGGGGTATAGCTCAGGGGTAGAGCGCTCGCTTTGCATGCGAGAAGTCTGGGGTTCGATTCCCCATACCTCCATTACTTTTTGCTACTTTCAATTACCTCATAGAGCTGAAGCCTTGCAGCTTTATCCATTTTAATTCTTAGTAGTGTTTTTATTCCAATGAAACGAGAGATCTTGATGAGCTCTAATAGAAAGACACCCTGGAACTAATGGATATTAATGAAATATGAGATGCACCTTACATCTTCGAGTATTTTCCTCATGTCCAGTAGTTTCCTTTCATCAATTGAACAAAGATCACTAAATCAAGCAGAAAATCTTGGTAAAAAATCACAAAGGAAACTCACATTATATTATGTTTATTTTCTCTGTTCATCATCGTCCCTCTTGCTTTGAGTATGGAAACAAGACTAGCATTCTTCGAATGCTAGTTCCTGCGGAAGGCAGCGCCGCAAGCGGCGCGCGACGCAGAATGAGAGGGTTCGACTCTCACAAATTGGATTACTCTCCTCTCTCCCCTCACTCTCTCGCTAATCCAATTTAACTGCTCGATTCTGTCTTCCAAAAATATCGAGATTCCCCTAGTTGTAATAGATCTTTCTTGTATTTCACTGGATCTCTTTTCAAAATTGTGATCTGATTGCAGCACTTTTCGCACCAACTGATAAAGTTTCTCCATTTTTCTCTATTCCCTAACCTAACTGACTTTTAACGTTTCAAAGTATCTTCAGAATTACATGACCAGCAGTTATTTAGAATAGATTTCTGCCAGGATGGCAAGTGACGATTGCGACTCGGTATGTACGGAACTTTCGGACTGCTTATCCCTGCAAAATAATCTACTTATCCGACATGATGCTTAACAATGTTCTTACCCTCCCTAATACACATTGCTGACCAACTATCGTGAGATTATTTTCCATTCCACTCGTATCTGACCTTTGACGAACGTTCGAGGGGGCGGAGAAGGGAAGAGGCCGGGAGGAGGCGGTAGATCAAGCGTCCTCCTCCCCCCTTCCTCTTCCCTTCCTCTCTCCCAGACAATCAATAGCTCGCTAACCAGCACATCTCATTTGCTGAGCATTTCAAACGCACGATATGGTAGTCGGAGCAAGATATGGGAAGATGTTCACGCAGGTGGCATCTGTAATATTCTACCATCAATGATCGCTTGATGAATGGTAGCCTAGAGCAAGTTCTCCCTCCACACACACAAACTGCGAATGGTCCATACAGAGACATCACAGGCTGAACGAGGGAGATTATTAGTATGAAGGTCAAACTTGAAACCCACAATGAGAATTCGTTGACAGAAAATGCAATGAACAGAATCCTTCTTCTCGCAGAGTGATTCCCACCAGATCGAATGGACAATTTCTGAATTCGTCTTTATTCAGAATTACCTTTAGATCTAGGAATTGAAATATCTTGATGGCTGTAATGGATACCGATGGTTGCATCCGAGAATAGAGCAGCTACTTCGGTTGTTGTTGAGGTGTAGGTGCAGTTTGGAGTCTGAACTTCGAAGTGTTGATAGATATGAATAACACGAAAACTAACGATGCAAGGGATGAAAATGGATCGATTCTTCACATTTCTCCGTGCATGATCAAGCCAACAAGAACGACAAGCGATGTGACCACAAGAGAATGAGAAGAGATGAGGAGGCTGGAAATAGAAAGGGTGCAATGGATAAACGAGTACAAGAATGACCTCTATAATTACGTCATCCTCAATTTCCGTTATCTCCTCAGTCTTCTCACAGTATGAACAATTGGTGGAAGAGGGAATCACAGGAGATATTTGACGTGTCTGAACGCGTAATTCGGAACAATAATATCGAAAAACAAACTTGGAGAGTTTCCAATTCATTTCTCGAATGAGACTGCCATCCATCTACTGGTTAGGAGAGAGAAGGAATTGTAGAACAACAGAATCTATAAAAAATAACAGTGAAAAATAGGGTTTGAATTTGGATATGAACGTTTCGTACCTTGGAGCAGCGTAGAGAGTCATTTCACCCGGAACAGAAGAAGTAGAGATGAAAGTGCATCTGATGAGAAAAAAGATACATTATCATCATATCTATTAGACAAACTTGTCCATTTTCGTTCCCAGGATCTTTTCACTTTGCTCCTTGTGTACAATTATAGTACGAGGAAAGATTGGGAGATAATCAACAGTTTCAGCCTGAAAAGAAGAGCTTAGAGATTAATGGGCATAGATAAATACCATATTGAAGTGGTTCTTTGCCTTCTCCAATAAATCATCCGTGAGTTGAGAAGAAGCTATTGGAAGACGAAGGTCAATAATTCCATCACTTACATATATTATAATTAAATGAAAATATGAACTTTTGAATTTGTAGAAACTCTCTTACTTGGGTTTCCTTTCCGTGACAGTTTGTGTAGAACATTTTCCAATGCAGTACACATCCAATATCTCCGGTTCATATCTTCTCCTTGTTGCTAATGGCATTATTTCATACGAGCTGCAGTTAATGAAAATGTTTCATTACAAATTTCGCAGTTTACCTTGGAACAAGATAAACAGTAACTTTCCCTGGCACACGAGAAGAAGTTATGTAAGAAGATCTGAGAAATGAAAGTTAAATTGGAATGGCTGAATATTTGAACCTGTTCATTTTCACTCCTAAGATCTTCTCACTGTCATTGGAGTGAACATATACAGTTCGGCATATACGGCGATGAGAATAATTCTAGAAAGTAAGAATTATTTGAATATTCAAAAATATTCAGCAAACCTTCTGATAATATATCTTTGCTTTCTCATAAATTTTATCTATGAGTTTAACTGAAGAAAGAAATGAAGAGCAATGCACTCTGTAATATAGATTGTATTCTATCAATGGAATGAAACGATCAAACCTAGTCTCTTCTTCCTTCATGGAAATATTTTTCTTCGTTCTCTTGCTCTCCAGAATTCTTCTGTTCCGTGTCTTAATCCTTTCTTCACACATTTGCTGCAAGATATTTATATTTTTAAAATCTATTTATGTTATCTTTCACCTCAAATATAGTTTTATTGTAAGACAATGAGTGGAACTCGTCACTATCAAAATATCCCGAAAATAATGCGTCTGACTCAGCTTCCAAATCTTTCTGAACTAACTGAAATTATAAAATGTGAAAATGTGAGCGGATGATTAATTGATAATTAACCTGGCGTTCAAAATACCAATCCTGTAGGTAATTAGAGTGATATTTCCTTGTCCATCCTCGTTTTTGAGAATGCCGAGGTTGATTCCATCTGAGATATTTAAATGCTAATTACACCATGATGAATAAATGTTTAATAAATAATAATGTGATATAACTTACCTCCAGTACCTTTCTTCCGTCTTGGGACCTCTCTTCTTCATTTCAATGACTGAATATCGAATTTCATTGCGATGGTTGGATAACTTCCTCGATATTTCTTCTACATGATTATCAGTTCGACTTCGTTTTCGATTCTTCTTCAGAAGAGTACCAGGTTCCGTGTTTCTGAAACAGAATGTGACAAGATTCGAGTCGTTTCATTTGTTATCAATGGTAAATTCATTGGCGATGCTACCTTTGCAAACTCGATAAATTGGCTCTATTGCTCTTGGCCTTTCTCACAGAAATCTCTCCATCTTTCACTTCAATGTACTTATTCACTCCTCCTCTACAACATTAAAATATCGGGTTGATGCGTAAGTTTCTGACTTTTTTTGAGTTTGTCTATTCTGAGCGATGCTAACCTTCGTTTTCAACCTATCAACAAATTATTTTTTGTAGTCGATGGGGACGTGGGTGGACGCTAGAACAGACCAATCGATTTAGAAATACCGTTACTGTGCAAAACCAAGTATCTCGCAGTGACGATTCGAACTGACTTTTTCTCAGGCCAGTGCTCCTTTGAGAATAGTTATCGGTATAAAACCACTTCACAAACCTCATGCACAGATACTTAGCAGTACTAAATGATGAGAGTCATGAGTGAACGTCGATCGCCCCACTCAAGACATGACACTTTTCGGAAACGAAGGCATTCCGAAATGGATCTTACACAGTCTTCAGCGTCGTTTTTTCGTTACGTTGAACTCGAAAATTTCTTTCGTACAAAAAAACTCATGTTTGCTGGCGTACTAGTTCACGATAATTTTTTGATAAGGATATTGCATGTATTTCATAAGCAGTAAAAATCTAAACTTGTACCACTAAATACTGACGACGAAATCGGGACTTCAGCCGCTGTCCCGCATTCCGGGTAAGGTAGAAGTCGGATTTTTCGCGCTGATTGGGAAGAGTGACCCATGCCACACTACTTATTTATTGGGCGACAAAAAGTGGTTGACTAGTTTTTATAGAATTAAATATAATCGGAAACGCCTGGAGTCGCATGTTTTGTGATAATTCGAATCAGATTATGAATTAAAAATTCTGGCACGTTTACTATGCAGTCCTACCCCAATTTTATATTACGGTTATAGTGGACCAACATCCCTCTACATAAATAGTACTGGTGGAAAATTTAGTATAAACAATACCGGTCGGCAGAAAATTTAAGAAACATAAAAGTCAGAAACTTACGCATCAACCTAATATTATTACTTTCATCGAAAGAAACAAAGTTATTCTTCATTACTGCGCCATAATTGATATCACTCGCATCCATAGAATATTTGTGAAAATACGCAGGAAGAAATACTTCAACTAATGACGTCTTTATAGACGAATTCTGTAATTTTGCAATTGTTTGGCATCAAGGAAATTATTTTACCTGTGCGTATAGAATCTGTTCAGAATTCTGAACCCTCTCCCACCTCCTTCCTTTGTTGAGCGAATAGGGAACATTATCATAAGATACATTGAATGCATCTTCGTTTCCCAGAGACTACAAAGAACAAAAGACACGAATAGATTCGAAGAAGAGATCGCTGACAGTTTTGGCTCCTACATTGGAAGTTCTTGTTATCACGTTGGGTCCGATTCTCTCATATGAAACATGATGACTCTTAATGTTAGCTTCATTTTCCCGTTTCTTCCTTCTTCTCGTATCTTTCTTATCCGCTTCCTAGAATTTTGTAAAGAGTTATTTTTGAGGGTTTTTGAGGTTTTAATAACTTACGGTGCAAGAGTTTATGTCGCTCACTGCTGCAATATCCATGACTATATATGATGAGTCGAATGCACACGTTCACACCTTTCTCAATTATATACCAAAACCATTGCAATATTGTGCAATAGGTGCTCTCTATGGTCAGATATCACTTGGTGATACAATGGAGTCTGAGTCACATGAGCCATTGTATTGGAAATATATCATTCTCTCCATCATGTTCTTTTTATCACTATCTATATTCAGAAATGATCGAACACTGTCGTGCATAGAACATTTATTGTCCATCCAATCATTTACTTTCAATAATTTATGCTTACATAGATACAATAGTTTTACACGAATAAATAGAGGGATCACATGTATTGGGCGTAATTATTTCGAATATTTTCGATTTTCTTCTTGAGATCTCCCGTTTTCTTCTCTGGATCTCCTCCCGTTTGCATTGCAGAGAAAAGGAATGAGTCGAGGGTATCCTCTAACTGAAATTATTCGAGGTTTCGAGAAGAACACAATCTCATAGTGATTTGTAGAAAATAAGTAAATTACAATGTGATCTAACCCTCTCAAGTTGCATTCTTGCAATCTTATCCGTCTTTCTTCTCAGTGCTCTTTCTACTCCATTTTGTCGGGTTAGTTTGATCAATTCGAAGAGGAACACGCCCTGTAATGTTTAATTATATATAACTGAATACATATGAAATGGTTCTTACATCCTCGACGATCCTCTCCATTGCAAGGGACTTCTTCTTGTCGATGAGACGGCGATCACTGAATAGGAAACAGACAATGAGGACTAGATCAAGACATAACTCACATTCGTGCCTGTTTGTACTCCGAATTCATCATTCTAGCTCGTGCCTCGAGAATGGGAATGAGATCTTCCTTCGTATAAACCGGGTCTTCAAATTTAACAGAGATCTGGTGGAAGCATTTATCGCACCAACTGAAATGAATTATTTTGCTATTTTTAACCACAAATTAAATCAAAGGGAGAATAAAATAGTAAATCGATATTTGCTCACTCCTTGCCAGTCATGGTATCCTCTGCTCCGCACATATAGCAATTCTTGAGCCAAGTCTTCTCACGAGGAGTCAAATGACGAACGGGATTGCGAACGAAGGGTTTCTTAGGTTGATGAAATCCTTCTCGGATACTCATCGATGCCCATTGACTGTAGAGAGAACAAGAGAGGGGAAGATGCTCACGGAGACCGCACCTGGAATGGAAATATAATGCTGTGCTTTTCGAAAGCAGGAAGAACAAGAGGGAAATATAATTGAATCCTGAATCAATTTTATCTTGAAATATAAATATGATAGTAGAAATGAAGTGTTACCTCTTGCATGTTCTCGCTCCACAGACGCAGAGAGCAGCTGCTGTGTACGACGATTTGAGAGGCTCAAAATTAAAATATTTTATCAGAAAATTGAATGGTTTTATCGTATTTCGTAGGTAGTTTTTAGAGAACGAAGTAAAAAAAGGAAACTGACAATGAGCAGTCGAGGGCAGGCATAACAGGGAACGGCGCCCTCCTGATCACAGAGAGAATCCCACCAGAAATCACGGAATATTCCTGCAATTAAATAGGGTTATTTTAGACTATCCACAAGCTGTGAAAAATGCAGAAACTCACCGAGAGTTCCATCGGAGAAGAGAGCTGCTGCTTCTGATACACTGGAAGTGAGGCCACAGTGCGGATTCTGAATGAAGATTTTTATCCCCCATTGAACTTTATTCCAATGATAGTTACAAGCCGAAGAAAATCATTGACTTACAACGCAAGTAATTGAAGTGGAGTGAGCCCTCGCGTTCTGCTTAGCTTGAGCGAGCCAGCAGGAATGACAAGCTACGTGACCACAAGAGAAAGAGAAGAGATGAGGATGCTGGAATGGAAGTGTTGTTCAACTTCGTGGAACTGAGTTGTTCCAACATTTTACACGTGACGTAGTCTGTAAGTGAATAGATCTCACCTTAGTGACGACAGAATCTCCCAATTCCTCCGTCTCTTCAGTCTTCTTACAGAGTGGACATTCGGAGAGAGATGAAGAGGGAACGGATGGATCACTCTCACCGATCTGGAAACACAATTGTCAGCGTAAACAAAATATTTGTTCAATTAAGAAACTGTGGACATTTCGCAGAATTAAACTGACCGCCATTCTCTCCAATTCATTCCTCGCATGAGACTGCCATCCATCGACTGGTTGAGCGAGAGGAGGAATGACTGAGCAGCAGAATCTAAAAATTTTCACGTTTATGAATGAGTAAAATCAAATTAATGTATCTTAAATGGTACCTTGGTGCAGAGTAGAGGTTCACTTCTCCGGGAACATTCGATGAAGCGATGAAAGTACATCTGAATTACAGATGAAACTTCTCAAGGACTCAAAATGTACCAACCTGTTCATCTTAGTACCGAGGATCTTCTCACTCTCTTCCTTGTGTACAATAATAGTGCGAGGAAAGACTGGAAGACAGTCGCCAACCTTCACCTGATCGAGAATTTCCTCTACACAATAACAATGGGAAATTTACCTTATCGAAGTGCACCTTGGCCTTCACGAATACATCCTCCATATGTTGAGCAGTGAGAGATGGACGAATTTCGATGATTCGGTCTCTGGAAAGAACATTATTTGTACTCACTCTAACGCGATTCATCATCATTGCGTACCTGTATTCCTCATTCTCCAATTCAGCCATAATCTTCTCCCTTCTCTGTCTTCTCTGCAGTTTCGACTCCCTCAGAGGGAATTCATCCTCCTTCTCTTCCTTCGGAGTCACCTCGGGCTGTTTCTGACGAGAAATATTGTAAAACTATGAACCTTGAAAAAGATTCACACCTCAACATTTTTCTCTCTGTGATCAGGCAGTTTCAATGGTTCCTCACTATCCAATTGTTCCTCGTAGAATGCATCCAACTCATCCTCAAGAGCATCCTCAAATCGTTTCATGAGTAATCGCAATACGAAATGAATATCTAACCTGCTGCTGTGAATACCAATCGAGAACATGATCAGCCGCCGGTTTTCTAGTCCATCCTTGTTTGTAAGAACGTTGAGTCTGACACCATCTGGAATATTTTTAATCTGTTTTGCTCGTTTCGAACAAAGCTATTTATACAGGATGCGATAAGATAAGAAAGTGTACCTCCATGATCTCTCAACACCCTTTGGATCTCTCTTCTTCACTTCAAGAGTAGAGTATCTAGTGTGTTGTCCCTCCTCTGATGGATCACTCTGAGCTCCTTCCTCTTCTTTCTCTCCTCCCTTCACAGTTCGAGCACGATGACGATTCTTCTTCAGACGAGGACCAGGTCCTTCGTTGCTGGAAATAAAAGAATACCCTAATGTGGAAGCCAAAGCGCCCTTCATCGTAGTCATTTCGAATTGAAACACGAAAAAGTACCTCTGTAGACTGGAGATATTAGCTCTATTGCTCTTGGCCTTTCTCACTGACATCTCTCCATCTTCCACTTCAATGTACTTGTTCACTCCTCCCCTGAACAACCATCAATGAGTATCATGAATTCACACACCAGATCAGTATGATTTGGGCTAGTTGCGAAATTGATGAATTCTTATAGGAAATAAAAATTGAAAGCTACTTACTTGTTTCCAATGAGTTGTCCATGTTCAATAACAGTTGGATCGAGGATGAGCAGTCGACTGGGATAACCAGGAACAGATGCATCCACGAATGAAGTCTTTCCCGATGAGTTCTGAAGACATTCAATATTGTCTAGCTCCTAAACCATCCGAAACAGCGATATGATTGCAAATAAGAATGAAAAATAACAAAGAAGTAAACAAGTACCTGTTCGTACAGAATCTGTTCAGCATTCTGAGCCTTCTCCCATCTCTTTCCCTTGTTGAGTGAATGGGGAACATTATCACAAGAGATATCGAAAGCATCTTCTGCTTCGAACGACTGAAAACAATTGCTATAAGGTTTACTTTTTACAAAATTCCACGAAATATCGTTCTCATTACAACCAATTCAAGAACATTGAAAGTGATGATAACAAGAAACGAAGAATACTAACAAGGAATAGTAACTGGCCAGATTGGAGATATGGAATGAGACAAATTGGTCCCCATTATGCAGGACTGTCGAAATCAGTTTTCAAAAAAGTGCCCATTTTGATCTTTGATCGAAGAAATTCGATAATTCGATTCCATACTTTTTGAGGATTTTTGCATGACCAAATTTCGCTGTTCTTATTCAGTTCTCGGAGACCAACGAAAATGGCTGGGTAGCTCAGTCGGGAAGACGCTGAGATATCACTCTTTCTGGATTGAGTTCGATGCCCGGCCAATGTTTTTCTTTTTTGCCGTTTTTTAGCAACTTCTTCATGGTACATACAGTATTGCTCTGTGAAGTTGAAATACATAAAATTTGAAGAGGTTATGTGCTTATTTATCCGGATTTTTTATGCTGCATGTACGAATGTTTCGATCAAAGATCAAAATGGGCAAACTGAATTCGTAAGCCCTACTGGTTCAAAATGGAATCCAAATGGTCTCATTCCATATCTCCAACCTGACCTTTCAAAGAAAGTAATAATTCATCTTCACTCACTGTTCTCGTTCCTCCGAGTTGACTTCTAATGATCACACTTGGTCCGGTTCTCTCGTACCAAATATGATGAGCTTTTGCGTCTTCCTCTCTCTTCTTCGCTCTTCTCGAGTCTTTAACGTAGTTTCCCTGAAGAAAGAATATCAATATTGATCAAGACATTGAACAGCACTATTCTACGAATTCAGAGAAGACATAAACTAACCATTTGGGAGTAGTCTTCATCTCCTGATTTCTTCCCCATGACAAATGGAGTTTCTGAAACGAATTGATTGAGAAAAACAGAGAACCGACCGCGAAACAAGCACAAATAGAGTGAAAACGCGTTCGAATTTGACCAAGGGGGCTCCTTTATACTCAAAAGGGTGCAATGTTGTGCAATGCTCACTCTCTTTCTTCGCTCTCTTCTCCCTCCCCTTTCTCTCTCATTTTATCTCGCCGTCTGTCATCTCTCCACTTCTCATACTCTCTCGTCTTCGTTTCTCTCGATCTCTCATTTTCATACGCTTCTCTCTTCAATGACTCAGAGATGTTTCCATGATCGTTCATAGAAAGCACAAGATCATAAGTGCTCGTGATGTTTCAATCGTAGTAGTGCCTCTTTCCACTATTATTGATTTCCACTCCACGAGGTGTAAAATGTTTTCGATTCGAATGGATCTCCTCTAATTCTATTTCTATCGTATGGTTGATCAGCTTACTCATCACTTTCTCTATTGCACAACAAAAAGCCATCCGTCCCTTCGTACCAATCCCATAAAAAGAGAGATGAAGGGTATTCTCATCGATTCATCTCACGTCACTCAGCAACGCCGTCTGACAGCTTACCTTTCACCCTACTCTTGTTGTGAATTCTTCACTACAATTTCCCATTGTTGCACTTATGCTCCGATTCGTCGTTTTCTCCTTTGATTTTTGAGTGAAACATCACCGAATCTCTTTTGCTTTCCTTCTATCGGACACACTCTACCCACCAATCTCTCTTTCAGTTACCATGGAAGAGGAGGGAAAAGACTCGAGGAAACAGAGGAAACTCTCTGAAGAGAAGAGGAATCATCACAGGGGACAAGTGATTGTTGGACCAGGAATTGTAGTGAAGAGTGGAGGAGATATTGGAGAAGTGAGAGGATGGTGTTGATTGGAAGTAATATTACCAACTCAGTTTGATCCATTCGGTGTGGGATGCAGTGATGTTCCCCATTCACTCAACAAAGATAAAAGATGGGAGAAAGTGGAGAGGGCTGAGGAGATTCTCGAAGATAACGTTAGTGCCGATCAATGATAATATGATTTATCCATTTGCTAATCAGAATTCGGATTCAACCTTCATCAAGGCGTCAGTTCCCATTACAAGTGGACGATATCTCGTTCCTATGCCTGGTTCCATTGAGAGTGTCAAGAGTGAGAAGTAAGTGCTACATGAAATGAGGACTCTGGATCGATCATCAAATTCCAGAGGTGGTTACACTTCCGTTACTATAGTAAGGGACGGAGAAGTGGAGACGAGAGAAGCGAAGAGTGACAAGAGTAAACTGCACATGCTTGTCGAGTGAGTTTGAATCATTTTATTCTTCTAAATCAGTTTACATGCAGTTCTGATCCATATGCATCTTCATCGACAACGTACACTTCAATCACAGTGAGAGATGGAGATGCGAAGACTGTTGAAAGAGCATGGAGGTAAGAGAGAAGAAAGAGAAGGATGAAGGAAGGGTTCCATTCCAGATCGATCCAAGCTTATGGATGTCCCAAGGATATTCAGAGAAGAACGGAGAGGAAAGGAGATGAGAAGGAGTGGAATGATAGGAGACAGGTTAGGAGAAGTAGGGAAAGATCAAAGATCAAAGATCAGTGTTGATTTCAGGACGATTTGGAGCAGAGACTGGAAGAATCGTACGAGGAACAAATCGAATCGAATGAACCGCTGAGATTGCCGAAGAAGTAGTACTTTCTGCATAACATTGCACATTATCCTCGATAAAGTGTCATGTACAATCACAATCTGCTATTTATTATAATATAATGCACATCACGGAAAATTCAAACGAGAAAGTTGTGTGTGTCTCTCATTCTCTCCAGTCAAAATATGATATGTAATTGAAATATTGAAAGCGTATCAGATGTTTCTCTATATTTTTATCAGCATTCATGGAACAAAGATACAAAAATATTCAATACTAAAAAGTCAATCTGACTTCCTGGTTGGAGAAGAACCTTGAGCAACAAGACAAATTGAAATTAAGTTGAAACACTAGTTTTTTTTTAAAAGAAACGAGATAAGAACAAGTGCTCAAAGCTGTGTGCTTTTGATTGAAAGATACTTTGCAGATGTACTCATAATAAAATGAATTAAAAAAAATTTACTACTTCTAAAAAAAATGAATTCACTACTTCTGTAATTATCTGTTTCTAAGCAGTCGATCAAGTACGGATTGATTCGAAAATTTATCATTTCTGAGATCAAAAAAGTGAACGGCTGAATGAGGAGAGAACTCGTAGGGAAGTTGGCATGGCAATGGAACGAAGATCAGGAGAATTAAATATCAAGCAGCTTCGAATATTTTCTTTCCAATTCGTATTCCAATGTGTCCTGAAAATATTATTTGAAATATGAAAGCAGCACAAAAAAATGATAGAAGAAGAATGATAAATGTATCTCACCTGATCACTATCACTCTCATAAATTGTCTCTCCCAGTCTTCGATTTCTTGCTGATGCTTTCTTTGCATTTGCACGGAAGACTGATTGGTGCTTTCTGAAATGAGAATATTGACCATCTTGATTATTTTTAATCTTCGGATATTCGTAACTACAGAATATGAACTAAACGGACCTCCACATGGATTCTGCTTCACTAGCTCTTTGATGGTAAAGAGTCATCGCAGTATATTGAATTTCCGGATCAATCTTCTCTGTTTCAATTACATTTAGATTCTCATTTGAGATTCCTTTCATTGTTCTTTCAATTCTCTTTCGATTCTTCTCTTCTTCTCTCAATTGTTTCTTTTCTCGAGGTTGAGGTCCAGGACCGGGTTGTCTGTAATGAATAATATTGAAAATGGAATGAGTAATTGTAGGTAGTTTGTCAATGAAAGGGGGTAATTTACTCACTCAAGAAGTGACTTGAAATGTGCCTTCTTCTTTGATTTTCGATCACTAACTTCGCCATTGACACAGGTAACAAATCTGGAACGAGATGATGATTCTTGGTTACTATTTTCTCAGAATTAGTCTACTCCACAATATAATTGAGCTAACCTCACAACTCCTCCTCCACATTTATTTAGATTCTCCATATGCAATGGAATTGAATCAATTGGAAGTAAACGGCCACTGGTACGGGGAACGGAAGTTGAGATGAATGACAACTTCTGAAATATGATCACTATCAGCAATATCCATTATCCACAGGGTTCTTGCCCCGAATCTAACTCCTACATTGATATATTCAACCCCTTCTCTTACCTCTGCATCTAATTTCTTCTGCATAACATCAGCAGGTCTCTCGACAGCCTCCCATCTCTTCTGCTTATTAAGTGAATATGTGACATCGAAGTTAGTTACTCCGAAGGGATCACTTGTAGTTGAGAATGGGGTCTTCTGAAGAAAAGCGATTGATCATTGTTGGGGGTCATTGGAATCATTGATCTAACCTGGCTGCCGATTTGTTTCTTTGAAATCACATCCGGACCATTGAAGGTTCCACTTCTGAAAATAGGGAATATCAATCAATTTCATGAATGGAAATAATAATGAAAATGACCTGTGATGAACAGTTCTTCTCGCTTTGAGATTTCCTCTCGATCTCGAATCTTTTCCTAATCCCTCCATGATGACTGAGATTACTGAAATGGAAAGTTATTGTCAGACTTAGAGACAATAACTTATAGTTGGAAAGGGGGATAAGGAAGGGACATGGAAAGCAAGAGGAGAAAATCGAATAAAAAAAATTAACCAAAGAATAGATGAAGACTGAATATGATCAGTGTTCTTCCCTTATTCTTCCCCTCCTTATACCCTCTAACCACACAACATTGTGCAATCCTCATGTGCACTCTCTTTCTCTCGCCACTCTCTCCCTTCTCTCTACTCCCTAGCCTCTCTAACTCATTGACATCTCTTCATGCTCCATACTATCTATCTCTCTAGAACACCCTCTGGAGGCTTATTCGTCCAACACGGGGCTTCTAGTACTCTATTGCACAATCAGAAACTGTAATGAGTAATCAGCAAGTATGCGCAAATATGAGTTCAAATAAATGCATGATACAGGAAATCAAAAATATTTGTTGCGGGAAGTTGTCACTCACGAGACATAGATGTAGTCATATTTATCTAAGCAAAGCAACATTTCTTGTGTATGACAATACATATGTATATGTACAAGACAATCACATATTCATAATCTTGAATATCTAAGTATCCAAACTTTCTCCCCTCACTCATACTTTCACCTGTTACTTACATATTATCCCTTCACCCCTTCAGTCTACTTGACTGGGAATCTTCTTTCACGGGAAGTTGCTAATCTAGTTTATCAATTTCCATAGAACAAGGTTATACTTTATTTAGAGTTTTAAAAATTGTTTGAAGACTGAGTAAAGAAAAATAACATCTTTTTCAGATAAATTTTTAATGGTTCAATATGCGATATTCCTCAGTCGAAACGAAACTCTTCCCTACTATCCAACTTTTGAGATAATCTATCTCACGGAGGTTTTTTACTTGTTGATTTTTCCCATTTCGGTACATCGTATTTTTCAGTTGATAATTCTCCTTGTCGATATTTTCCTCTGCCCCATTCACATTTGGATCACTTGGAATGCCGAACCTCTTCATAGAAACGTCGGATTTATTTCACATTCAGACGGCTACGCTCACTTTTTCAGCTTCGATATGCTTTCATTTTCTGCATTGGCCATTTGGGACTACTCAATTTCGCGAGAATTCCGCTTATGTGGGTTCAACAATATGTCGAAAATTGGGAAGGTAGTTTTCTGTTTTGTTTAGAGCTTATTCTTCATCTCAGATCATCGATGGCTGCTTCTCATCTTTTCTTATATCAGATTTGAAGCATTCGCATTCTTCCCATGGATGTATGATGAATATAGTGAATGATTTGCACGCAGTATAATTTATATTTTCAGAGTCTTAGCTGTGACGCTAGAGCGATTTGTAGCAACAGAATATTGATCATGGTTAGTAATTTCATGGTAATTGAAAAATAATAATTACAATTGTAGGTACGAGAAACAAGATCGGAATACTGTATTCGTAATTGTAATTATATTCTCCATTTTCGAAGCTGTTGCTATCATTCCAGCTTACTTGGTTCTCTATCAAGACATTTTTGCCACTGAAACAGGTTTGAAAGATTGCAAGATCAGTGTAATGATATATTAGTAGTCAAAATTCTTCGGACTTGCTCGATAATCGTTGCTGTTAGCCTTACATCCGTTGGATTCATGGTGAGTTTCACCATAGTTTTCTCAATCAATCAACAACTTTAGGGATACTTTGCACTTCTTTACTACAATCATCGAGAATTACGTAAATTGCAAAGGAGAGCGGATCCGGATTTCGATAGATATTCATTGTCTAGAACATATCAGCTGAGGGAAAATGTCGTTATCATGAAGGTTGTTATACCATGACAATATTTAAGAATATAATTAGTATTGAAGATGCTACTGAAACTAATCCTACCCGCATTTCTCTTCGCTTCTCCTGTGTTTATTTTCCGAGCAGGGACATACCTCCTAATTGACAACCAACGTTATGAATACTTCTGTAACATAATCACCGCAGTAACGGATCTATGGGTTGCACTGTACGCATTTGCAACGATTTTTGTTATCATGAAGGTTGTTATACCATGACAATATTTAAGAATATAATTAGTATTGAAGATGCTACTGAAACTAATCCTACCCGCATTTCTCTTCGCATCTCCTGTGTTTATTTTCCGAGCAGGGACATACCTTCTAATTGACAACCAACGTTATGAGTTTTTCTGTAACATAATCACCGCAGTAACGGATCTATGGGTTGCACTGTACGCATTTGCAACGATTTTTTTCGAATTTTATTTTTTTAGAACGGGTCTCAACATTCAATTGATCTTCCCTTTTGTTGATTATCGTTTTCGCAAAGCAGCGAACGAAATTCGCATCTTTCGATTCATTATTGAGATGCGAGGAATGCAAACTTCTTCTGGAAAGTAAAGTTACTATGTAAAATTGAAAATAATATCCATTTTTCCAGATTCGTCCGTAAGCATCTCACAGGAAATAAGGTTCAAACTGCTGACATTTACTTCCATTGGCTGGAAAACGATCTGAAATGAAGAGGCAATAATTCGAGCGATGAATACATTATTTGTAATTTCTATTTTTCTTTTCTGTATCCATCTGCACCCATACATTCATTTTTCCATCTGCCATTTCAAAAAAATCCGTTAGTTAATGTCATGAGTCATAAACGCAGTAAGCTACTCTGTACCACGAACTAAAGGGGACTAGTTTTCGAAATGCACGATTTCGTATAGAACAAGGTTATACTTTACAATGAATCAGGATTTCTAAATAAATTACAAGCTCTTCGAAAGCTGAGCAAAGAGTCGACCTTTACAGATCATTTTTCAATGGTTCAATATGCGATATTCCTTACAATTAGTCGAAACGTAACTCTTCCCCACTTTCCTTCTTTTGAGATAATCTATCTCACTGAAGTACTTCACTCTTGTTATTTCTCACTTATCAATACATCGGACTTTTCAGTTGATCATTCTCCTCAGTGATCTTATCCTCTGCCTCATTCACATTTGGATCACTTGAGTCATAAACGCAGTAAGCTACTCTGTACCACGAACTAAAGGGGACTAGTTTTCGAAATGCACGAAAGGGACTCTCTCTCTCACTGCAGTTGAGTAAACAACAACCATGTGCTGCCACTCGCGATAAACATGTTTTGCTCCACACGCACATAGACGGATTCTTCCCCTTCCACCCCTAATATCGCACCGTTCAGCCTTTTTTCTCGTGTCAAACTTCTTCTGTTTCGCAATACTCGTCATTTCCTTCAGACTCCATGTGAATTTGTGTGAGTAGTTTGTAGTTTGTGTGTGAGTGAGGGGAGAGGGAGGGGATTGCACAATGTTGTGTGTCTTGCAGTATAAAGGGAGGGAGTAAACGGAAGAATACCGAGCAACAACAGCCAAAAAGCAGTTGAAAACTCACTGTTTTCCCATTCGCGACCGCCTCGATCGAGAGGCCTGTCGTCCATTCTTCCTGAGAAGTTATCGAGTACAACGAACCTGCTGAGACCATGGTATTTCATTTCAATAGCCATTTATCGTTTGAATTCACACCCTAAATGTTTCGTTGAATAAAAATATCATAAAATTATGAACCATTCACTAGCTAACTGACAGACTAATCCGTCACATGCATAGAATGTAAATAGATAATTGAATATTGTACTTGAAGGAGAACTTCACCATAGACGAGATTCGATCCCTCATGGACCGGAAAAAGAACATCCGGAATATGTCTGTGATCGCCCATGTTGACCATGGTGAGGATAAACAATTCATTGTATTTGAACTAGAAATACGAGAATAGAAACTAGAACATGGAACGAATTAAAGATTCCTTCCCATTGCAGGCAAGTCGACTCTGACCGATTCTCTCGTTGCCAAGGCGGGAATAATCGCTGGAGCGAAGGCAGGAGAAACTCGTTATACTGATACGAGGAAGGATGAACAGGACAGAGGAATTACAATCAAGTCAACGTGAGTATTTCTTTCCATTGTTTGTTTATTTGTTTTTTTTAAATTTATAAACAAATAAATATATTGTATTTTGCAGTGCAATCACGATGTTCTTCGAACTGGAAATGAAGGATATCGACTTCATCAAGGGAGAAACCCAGGTCAGCAGATTATAAAATTGCCCAAATACGCAGAATGTTGTGTAATATTTTGAAATTGCATACTCTCTCATTTTTTCTTGTTGACAATCCTTTCTCTGCCCCTTTCCTTGCAAACTCAGGAAAGATTGGAGAGGGGAATTGTGAATGCGTGTCAACTTCCTATCAATAATTTCAGGTGGAGATCGACGATATCGATGGATTGAAGGAGAAATTCAATGGATTCCTCATCAATCTCATTGATTCTCCTGGTCACGTCGATTTCTCATCTGAAGTGACAGCAGCCCTTCGAGTAACTGATGGAGCACTCGTTGTAGTCGATTGCATCTCGGGTCAGTTAATTTTTAATATAATTGTCACAAGTAGCATTTACCCTTAGCATAATGGCTTCTTTGGACGTTCAAATCCCTTCTAAATTGCTTTACTTATTGTTGTTTTCTTTAGGAGTATGTGTCCAAACCGAGACGGTTCTTCGTCAGGCCATCGCTGAACGAATCAAACCGATTCTCTTCATGAATAAGATGGATCGAGCTCTTCTCGAACTTCAACTGGGACAGGAGGAACTCTTCCAGACATTCCAAAGGATAATTGAGAATATCAATGTAATCATTGCCACTTATGGAGATGACGAAGGACCGATGGGAGTGATCTCTGTTGATCCTTCCATTGGAAATGTCGGATTCGGATCGGGATTGCATGGATGGGCATTCACTCTCAAACAATTCGCTGAGATTTATGCCGAAAAGTTTGGAGTGAACGTGGAGAAACTGATGAAGAATCTATGGGGAGAACGATTCTATGATTCGAAGACGAAGAAATGGATGAATATTCCGAATGATAATACGAAGAGAGGATTCAATCAGTTCGTACTCGATCCAATTTTCAAGGTATTTTCTTTTTTTTTTAAATATATCTTTTTCGTTTCCTTTTCATGAATATCCTTCTCAGGTCTTCGATGCAATAATGAACGTGAAGAAGGATGAAGTTTCTGCATTGATCGATCGACTTGGAATCAAATTGAGTCACGAAGAGAAGGAATTGGAGGGAAAACAACTCATGAAGGTACATCTTTCATGAATTTCCTTCTCATGATCATGATATGATTATTTCAGGTGTTCATGCGTAAATGGTTGCCCGCTGGAGATACTCTACTGCAGATGATCTGTATTCACCTTCCTTCTCCGGTCACTGCCCAGAAGTGAGTAATAAATACTGTGACTAAAATGGATGACTAGCCTCTCGAACCTATTTTTTACAAATTGAGTGATTTCATTGCAGATACCGAATGGAGATGCTCTACGAGGGACCCCATGATGACGAGGCAGCAATTGCCATCAAGAATTGTGATCCGAATGGCCCTCTGATGATGTACATCTCGAAGATGGTTCCCACTCTCGATAAGGGACGATTCTACTCATTCGGACGAGTTTTCTCTGGAAAGGTGAGCTTTAAAATATTTCCGTTGATAACCAAAACATCAAATGACAGTATAATATTTGATCAAATTCTAAAGAATACATTTTCAGGTGGCAACCGGAATGAAAGCCCGTATCCAAGGACCGAACTACGTTCCGGGAAAGAAGGATGATCTCAATGAGAAGACCATTCAAAGGACAGTTCTCATGATGGGCAGTCAAGTAATGGGAATTGATGAGATTCCATCTGGAAACATTGCTGGTCTCGTTGGAGTCGATCAATATTTGATCAAGGGAGGAACCATCACAACCTTCAAGGATGCCCATAATATGCGAGTTATGAAGTTCTCAGTTTCTCCCGTCGTTCGAGTTGCCGTCGAACCAAAGAATCCATCTGATCTGCCCAAATTAGTGGAAGGATTGAAGAGATTGGCCAAGTCAGATCCTATGGTTCAATGCATCTTCGAGGAATCGGGAGAGCATATCGTTGCTGGTGCAGGGGAACTTCATCTAGAGATCTGTCTCAAGGATCTCGAAGAAGATCATGCTGGTATTCCAATTAAGAAGTCTGATCCCGTCGTATCCTATAGGGAGACAGTCTCTGCTCCTTCCAATCAAATCTGTCTCTCTAAATCTCCGAATAATCACAATCGTCTATTCTTCTCTGCCCTTCCGATGCCCGAAGGATTGGCCGAAGCTATCGATGATGGAGAAATTGATCCCAAAGGAGACTTCAAGGATCGAGCGAGGATTCTCGCAGAGAAGTTCGAATACGACGTGACTGAAGCGAGGAAGATCTGGAGTTTCGGTCCCCATGGAAATGGACCCAATCTACTCATCGATGTGACTAAGGGAGAGCAATATATCAATGAGATCAAGGATTCGGTCGTATCGGGATTCCAATGGGCAACGAAGGAAGGAGTTCTGTGTGAAGAGACAATGAGAGGAATCAGATTCAATCTTCACGACGTCAAACTCCATGCCGATGCCATCCATCGAGGGGCGGGTCAGATTCTTCCCACTGCTCGTCGAGTCGTCTATGCATCTGTACTCACTGCACAGCCTCGATTACTCGAACCAATCTATCTCGTGGAGATTCAATGTCCTGAACAAGCGATTGGAGGAATCTATGGTGTATTGAATAGAAGGAGAGGACACGTATTCGAAGAGACGCAGGTGAGAGAATAGAAATGATGATCTCAATGAAATCACTGATTACAGGTGGCTGGTACTCCGATGTTCGTCGTCAAGGCGTATCTTCCAGTCAATGAATCATTCGGTAAGCTACTTATTTATTTTATATTGTCTCCAATATATAAGCCTCATTTCCAACTATGATGGATCTCATTCAGGATTCACAGCGGATCTTCGATCGAACACCAGCGGACAGGCCTTCCCTCAATGTTTCTTCGACCATTGGCAGATTCTTCCTGGAGATCCAATGGAGAATGGAACGAAACCATTCCAAGTAGTCGCTGATATTAGGAAACGAAAGGGATTGAAAGAGGCCATTCCCGATCTTCAGAATTACCTTGACAAGTTGTAAACTTGTTAGTTCGTATTCATTCTTCTGTTTGTACAAAATGTACGAAATCGTTGCTGTTGTTGGTTGAATGCTGTTGTCATTTGTTTTTTCTCGCTTTTTCAAATGATAAATTTAGTAGCATTGTAATTTCTCGTTTTATCATAACATCGAACACTAATGTGAAAAATCTCTCATGTACCGTACACAAGACACATGAAAACTACTTTCTTTGGAATTTCTTTGGACATTGTCGCGTATGGGATTTCCGGTTTTCACAACCATTTATTTCAAATCGTTGTCCAGCCAATGGAAATAGTGATCAGCGGTTTGAACCTTATTTCCTGTGAGATGCTTACGAACGAAACTGAAATGAATAACTGTTGACCATTTATCATTGTCATTTCCTTACCTTCCAGTGGATGTCTGCATTCCTCGAAATTCAATGATACATCGAAAGATTGAAATTCGATTTGCTGGCTTACGAAATCGATAATCAACAAAAGGGAAGATTAATTGGACGTTGAGACCCGATCTAAATGAGAACATTGGGAAGATTGAGGAAGAAAACTGACAGAGCTATCCAGAGATCAACTATTGCTATGATTATGTTACAGAAGAGATCATATTGAGGTAGAAGAAAAGTAACAGCTCGAAAAATGAAAACTGGTGAAGCAAATACAAAAGCGGGTACAATAATTTTCATTAACATCTGAAAGATAAGATTGACGGTAATTTGAATAAGGATTATTTATCCCGAATAACCAACCTTCATGATAACAACATTTTCCCTCAATTGATAAGTTCTTGCAAGTGAATATCTATCGAAATTCGGATCGCCTCTTCGTTGTAATTTTCGAAGTTCCCGATTGTTGTAATAGAGAAGAGCGAAATACCCCTTAAAATAAAGTTTCAACGATAAAATATAATAGTAAACAAAATAGACATACCACGAAACTCAAGGAAATCAACCCAACGGCAACTATTATAAAGCAATTCCGAAATAAAATCACTGCAAAATGTTTCAAGATATGTGGAAATAATCCAAGGATCGAACCTGTTTCTGGAGCACATAACTCTTGGTAAAGGATCAGATAGGCCATTGTACAACCAATTACTTCGAAGACAAAGTTACTCACGGCTATTACAGAGACTGTACTTATTTCTTGTTTTTCGTACCTTCACAAAAAATATTGCAATGGTGTTTCTCTATAATTATTCACTAACCATGACCAGTGTTCAGTTGCCACAAATCTTTCTATCGTGACTACCAAGATTCTGAAATTATGGAAGCACATTCATTGATTAAGATTAATTGCCTACAGCCATATATAAAAACAAAACGCCTCGAATCTAGCAAAAGAGAAGATGACAAGTATGCAATTATAATCTGAAAAGTTTTAGTCAGAAGAATATTCCATGTTTCGCCCACCTTTCAGATTCGCAGCAAATTGCTGAATCAATAAAAGTGGAATTCTCGTAGAATTGAGGATGAACAAATGAGCGGTACAATATAGAAATGAATATCGCAGCTTATATTCGTGTATTGAGCGTCGAATATTAGAAGAAAAACCACTGACATTTCTATGAAGAGGTTCAGCGTTCCATATTATCCAAATTAGAATTGGAGAAAGGATAATATCAAAGAGTAGGGTGATGTACTGAGCATAATCGATGGAAAAGATACACTTTACGTGAATACCTCAGAAAAGTAGATAATCTCGAAATATGGGAAGAACTGATGAGTTACGTTTCGATTGAGAAATATAGCGTACTGTACCATCGAAAAATTCTCAAAAAGGCAAACGTGATTTTGTTGACACGTAATGCGACCAGACGTTATGAAAATGAATATTTTCGTAAAGAAATCTTCGATTCGCGAATTGACGAGAAGAGAAGAAACTGAACAGGTGAAAACATTCAACCTCTAATTAGGAATCTCAAACGTGACAAATATATTGGGAATTATTATGATTACATTCATTTTGTCGTTCCCTCCCACTATTTTATATATTTTCAATACATTATTTTTAATTTTTCTTCATTTATCGTTTTTGATTCATAGAAAACAATAAATTCAGATGTTGTGCAATAATGAACTTTACAGCCACGGGGTTGGGCGGAGTTTGACCTCCTGAAAAGGAAATATTGTGGAGCATGAAGAGATGTCAATGAGTTAGAGAGGCTAGGGAGTAGAGAGAAGGGAGAGAGTGGCGAGAGAAAGAGAGTGCACAGGAGGATTGCACAATGTTGTGTGGTTAGAGGGTATAAGGAGGGGAAGAATAAGGGAAGAACACTGATCATATTCAGTCTTCATCTATTCTTTGGTTAATTTTTTTTATTCGATTTTCTCCTCTTGCTTTCCATGTCCCTTCCTTATCCCCCTTTCCAACTATAAGTTATTGTCTCTAAGTCTGACAATAACTTTCCATTTCAGTAATCTCAGTCATCATGGAGGGATTAGGAAAAGATTCGAGATCGAGAGGAAATCTCAAAGCGAGAAGAACTGTACATCACAGGTAAATATCATTCTTATTTCCATTCATGAGTTTGTCTGATATTCCCTATTTTCAGAAGTGGAACCTTCAATGGTCCGGATGTGATTTCAAAGAAACAAATCGGCAGCCAGGTTAGATCAATGATTCCAATGACCCCCAACAATGATCAATCGCTTTTCTTCAGAAGACCCCATTCTCAACTACAAGTGATCCCTTCGGAGTAACTAACTTCGATGTCACATATTCACTTAATAAGCAGAAGAGATGGGAGGCTGTCGAAAGACCTGCTGATGTTATGCAGAAGAAATTAGATGCAGAGGTAAGAGAAGGGGTTGAATATATCAATGTAGGAGTTAGATTCGGGGCAAGAACCCTGTGGATAATGGATATTGCTGATAGTGATCATATTTCAGAAGTTGTCATTCATCTCAACTTCCGTTCCCCGTACCAGTGGCCGTTTACTTCCAATTGATTCAATTCCATTGCATATGGAGAATCTAAATAAATGTGGAGGAGGAGTTGTGAGGTTAGCTCAATTATATTGTGGAGTAGACTAATTCTGAGAAAATAGTAACCAAGAATCATCATCTCGTTCCAGATTTGTTACCTGTGTCAATGGCGAAGTTAGTGATCGAAAATCAAAGAAGAAGGCACATTTCAAGTCACTTCTTGAGTGAGTAAATTACCCCCTTTCATTGACAAACTACCTGTCATTACTCATTCCCTTTTCAATATTATTCATTACAGACAACCCGGTCCTGGACCTCAACCTCGAGAAAAGAAACAATTGAGAGAAGAAGAGAAGAATCGAAAGAGAATTGAAAGATCAATGAAAGGAATTTCAAATGAGAATATCAATGTAATTGAAACAGAGAAGATTGATCCAGAGATTCAATATACTGCGATGATTCTTTATCATCAAAGAGCCAGTGAAGCTGAATCCATGTGGAGGTTGGTTTAGTTCTTATTCTGTAGTTACAAATATCCAAAGATTGGAAATAATCAAGATATTATACATTATCATTTCAGAAAGCACCAATCAGTCTTCCGTGCAAATGCAAAGAAAGCATCAGCAAGAAATCGAAGACTGGGAGAGAATATTTATGAGAGTGACAGTGATCAGGTTAGATTCATTTCTTCATCTCCTTCAGCCATTTTTGTGGTTGCCTCATTTATAATTTCGTTTCTTATTTTCAGGATGCTCTTGAAGATGAGTTGGAAAGAAAGTATTCGAAGCTACTCATCAACTAGGCACATCGGAATTCAAACTTCTTCTTCTGCCATGCCGACCTATTTACGGGTTCCCCCCAACTGAAATGTGCTTCATTCACTTATTTGATCTCATTGTTGATAAACTAATGAGGTTATCTCTCTTCACTGCATTTCACACAGAACATAATTGCCTGTTTTACTAAACCATTTTTCTTCTGCAAGAGCCCACTAGTTTTGAGGCACAAATATGTTTATATCTACAGACAGTACTCCTAACTGTGATCCTATTCTTCTCCATCTTAGTGTACTCTCGCTCTTCTTCTGTATCCCTGAGAAGCGGGTTCGTGCTTCACTTCGAATGATCTTGAAGGGCATGGACAATATGCGGCATCGGCACCAGGAAGTCCATCTCCTCCAGCGGGTCCTTCGATTCCATCCTGTCCAGGGGCTCCTGAATGGAAAGATTGATTACCGTATCCCATCTATCCCATGATTCCCTTCAACATACCATCGTGTCCATTGGGTCCAGCGGGTCCCTGAGGTCCAGGTGCTCCCTTTTCTCCCTTTTCTCCTCTAGGTCCAGCCTTTCCAGTTCTTCCAATCTTTCCATCCTTTCCAGGTTGACCGGGAGCTCCAGCTCCTTTCTTTCCATTTCTACCGGGTGATCCAGGTCTTCCATCCTTTCCATCTTTACCATCTTCTCCCTTATCTCCTGCTTCTCCTTGAACTCCATTTTCTCCATCCTTGCCAGCAACACCATCCTTTCCATCATCACCATCCTTTCCTGGCTCTCCAGCCTCTCCATCAACTCCAGGAGGACCGGGAGGACCAGCAGGGCATGAAGTGCATGCACTTGCACTCTCATATCCATTACCAGATGATGAAGTAAGAGTTTCAGCAAGAACAGCGAGACCTGATTTACCGTCCTTTCCTGCTTCTCCTTCTTCTCCGTCGTCTCCAGGGGATCCTGTAGAGAAAGAGCATTAGAAGAGAGATCAAAGATCAACTAATGAATGAGTAGGATCGATCAGACTATCATACCAGGAAGTCCGGGAGGTCCAGCTGGTCCCTGGGGGCAAGTATTCGGTCCGGCAGCGCATCCACATGATCCAGATGATCTCTTTGATCTTCCGAAGATTGCCTTGACATCAACTGAAGGACGATTGACTGCTACCATGTCAGTCCATGCGGAGTTAGAGTGGAACTGAAAAAGGAAGGAATAATGCTTGAGAGACTAGAGATAAGATCCGTAGGAGGGTGTAAATGATAGATATGTACCTTGAACTCATTGAGATCCATCATTGCATCATCGTGGAAAGTGGAGATGTCATTGACCATCAGACCGAGGAATCCAACGATTCCAATGAGAGCCGCGCCCGAAAGCTAAAATGAATCAACGGTTCGATGATGAGAAATACGATTCAAATTCTATAGAAAGAATCAAATAAATTGACCCAGTGCTATCATCGAAAATACGTGGATTAAAATTAATGATGGGATTAGCGTCATGATAATTAATAGAATGAGTGTAAATTGAGAGCAAATAAGAGTGAACTCACAACAGTGGAAATTTGAACGATTCCCTTGTAATTGGAGACGGAACTCATGGCTGAACTGTCTGTCTCTTCCCTTCCTTCACTCCCTTATAAAGGCGACAATCATTACACTTTCCCTCCATTGAACACTCTCCTTTTTGTCTCGACCCTGAGGGTGAACAGGGAAAAGCGAAGGAGAAGGAGGGAAAGGCGTACTTTTTGTCGCTGACCCTCACAGGGAAAGTTGGTGTACGAGATAATGCATAGTGTTCGTAAGAATCGAAATTGATCTAAATCGTAAACCAAACTTTCCAGATACGAGAAATACTGAATAATTTGAGGTGAACTGTGCGATCAATTCTTTTGGGGATTACGGGCTGAGAATCATTTACAATCAATCTATCAATCGAGGTTTATGTTCGATGTCAAGAACAATACATTCAAGGTTTATTCTAGTTGTATTCAAGTGTGACAGGAATGAGATTGCGCTTACTAATCCTTCTTTTCTTCTTTTATCTCCACTTTCTCATCTTTCTTCACATCATCATTATCTTCTTTCTTCACTTCAGGAGATTTAACAGGCGAGTCCACCTTTGTCTCGTCTATCTTCTCTTCTTTCTTCTCTTCAACCTTTTCTTCCCTCTTTTCTTCAATCTTTTCCTCTTTCTTCTCATCTTCTTTTCCCTCTTTCTCATTTCGATCGAGGATTAATGTCGATTTCTTTCCTTCATCTTTCTTCTCTTCTGGCTTTTCTTCTTTCTTCTTCTCATCAAAGAAAACAGATGACTTCTTATTATCCTCTTTTTTACCTTCCTTCGTTATTCCTTTCTTATCATTTTTACTTTTCTTTTTCTCATCCACAAACACTGATATGTTTGCATTTTCTCTTTTATTCATTGTATCTGTTTTCGTCACTCCAAAATCAGAGAGATCATCTTGAATTTGCTGAAAGTTCAAAGATCAAAGATCATTCTTGTCCATCTAACTAACACTCTCTGCAACAGCATCACTCCAACAGGGTCGAACTGGCCAAGCCGTAGCTACTTTATCGTCTTCCTGTAAAGATCAAAGATCAATTATGATGAATAGACTAGTATTTCCCACTTTTCCACTGACGAGCAATTTCGGAGTTGTTGCAGTATTTACGTTTGAGCTTTTGTTCGATTTGATGGACTGAAAAGTCACAGTGGTGTAATTTTCGGGACTTGTTTAAACCTTTGCTTTCGGACTTATCTGCTTCATCATTGCATTCTTCCTGTTCATGTATGAATTACTACTTTTCATCGATGACAAATCCTGTAATAAACACGACGTATTATTGATTCGTATTCTGATCAGCCGTACCATATCAGTTCTCTTTTGAGGAGTTCTAGACATCTTATCATTCTTCTGTTCTTTATCAGTATCACTCTCTTTCTTCCCCTTTGAACTCGTCTTCTCATCTACTTGATCTTCCTGAGAAAATCTATCATTCACAGAGAGACATTATCTAGCAGTCACTTACAGTATTTCTCATAGGATTCGCTGATTGACGAGGCGTTGTCTCTATGGGAGAATCGACCCCATTCTAAATTATTAAGTACTGAAGCACAGTTTACGATGGACGGTTTCGTGGTACGGTACTCCTTTTACCTGTGATTGTTTGAGTGACGCAACATTGATCGGTTCAGGAGAATTCCTGACCGATGGACTTCGATTCGTTGTCAAATCTCCTTTTAGAGATTCAGATTCGCGCTTTTGTTTGTTGAAACGAAAACAGAGAAGAAGAAGGAGAGGAATCATCTGAATGAGAACTTTGAGGGTAATGAGGAGACAGGCGAACAGACGGTAGTGCAAAACAGAAGAGTAGTCAAGAAACTAACCGTCCATGAGATAAGAAAAGGAGTAACGGCAAAATGGAGTAAAGGGGAAATTTTGAAATATTTGCGAAAGAAGAAGTGACCAGTCGAAAAGAAGGAATGATAGAGGAATGAAAAGAGAAATGAAGGAAACAAAACATTAGAAAAGGGGTTTATGCAAAAGTGCAAACAACATAATAATAATAAATGTATTTATTGAAATAGCATTGACGATGTGAAGACTATAAGAAGATGATCAAGAAGGAGCCAAAGCGACCGTTGTATTCTTTCTATCGATCGAAATCTTCCAGAAGCCAACATTGATTCCTCTGTTGGAATTCATCTTCTTCACTCGCTCATTTGTTTCTTTCCTAGCTCGTTTTGCCTCCTTTAGTCTCAGTTTTGCTACTTTGACTTCTCTTCTCTTCTGTTCGACGTATTTCGATGATTCTTCAGCCTCTCTTTTAACTTCTTCACGGCGATTCTTTACAGATTCGAGATATCGAGACCTTTCCAGAGTCTGAAAGAAATTATCACTACTTTTTCCTTTTGGCAAGCATCACCATCCAAAATGCTACAGACGAATTTAGTAATGTTCGCGCTTTTTCCATAAAAGAGATTTCTCTTATCTGCTCACTTGATAATCATTAATAGCAGCCTTCAGTTCCTTCTCACATTTATCCGTCTTCATTATTTCCTTGCAGGCTTTCTTGAAGTTGACGAATCTCTCCTCACCTTCAGATCTGAAGATATGCATAACGGTCTTTTACATGCATGTACGCTGTACTACCCGTCATCGTAAAGGACATGGAAATATAACTGACCTTTCGTGTTCTGCCACTCGAGCGAGAGATTGCTCCCGATTGATTCGTTTCGCCTCTTTTCTCTGTAAACATCATCATTATTCACAATTTTGAGTTAATGTAATAACAGAATTGAATAGTAAACTGACGAAGTATTCGCAGACGACGTCCTTTAGATTCCCTTCAATATTGCCGTTCTCTTCTCCATTCATTGATCTAGAGAAGAGAGCCTTGAAGCGATTTAACATTCTCCTGTAATGCATTATCATAGATATTATAAAGTGAAAAAAGAGACATTATCACCGCCGCTTTGCTCTGTTGTGTTACAGTCTTGATCTATCTAAAGAGAAAGATAGGGGATAGAGACTGTGAAATCTGTGGAGAGTAGAAAGGTGACGGAGCATCTAGATAGATGAGATAAAAGGGAGAAAAAATGAATCATGGGAGCTGGGCTCATACGGTTACTCTTCTGCCATGTGTCTTGGGAACTCGTCTTTATTCACTTTTGAAATAATAGTGTGATCAAGTTGTAGATACTTTTGTATTATTTATTGATTCAGAGTAATTGAGTAATGTGATAATATGTTCTCAGCAATCCTTCTTCTGCACACATCGACCATCTTTGCGACGATAGAAGTCCTGAATTTCACATTGGCAAGGAGTCGAGATGAATTAAAACTCACGAAGTCGCACTTGCATGCGGCCGGTTTGCAGTCCATCTCACATTCCTGACAAGAGATCAAATAATTTAAATTATCAGCGCAAGAAATAAAAATAATAACGAAGTGCTCACCTTTCCAGTAGGAATGCACGTGAGCTCACAATGATTTCCGCAGAGTCCCCAGACCTCGTTGAGTCCGCACTCTGAAAATACGATATTTATTTATTATGATCTAATCACTGATCTCACTCTGCTGAGGTGCTGCAGCCACAAGAGAGATGAGGAGAAGGATCTGCAATGAATTGAGGATGATGCTATTATGATAGTATAGGTAGAATGGACTTACAGCAAAGAAAAATTTCATCTTGGTTTGATTGGAAGGAAGAACTGAGAAGAGGTTGACTTTTGAGAGAGAGAGAGAGAGAAGTGAATACAAGACAACTGCCGCTTTGTAACACATAAAACGTCTGAGATCTCATTCGTGGAGAACGAAAAAACCAAGTGTCTCGCAGTCATAGTATCGAAATAGAAATTATCCATTGAATTACTCCGTTGTTAAAACAACTAATGCAATTGCCAAATCGTTTATCAAATTGTTATTTTACCCACCATATCTGAAATATATATTTTTTGCTACAACAACAAAAATATAATAAAAAATGTAGGGAGATCATAACTGACTTTCTTCTCTCCGCACTTGGATTTACAAAGATTTCCGCACGGGTCGAATCTCGAATTCTTTCCACATTCCGTCACATTCACTTTTTTAAACGATCATCGAAATAGTGAAAATGAGGAGAATCTGAGTGATTTCTAATTATTTGAGAACAATTATATCAGTAACTTACAAACACTGCGAAGGCGTTCATATTTGTGAATGATAAATGCCATCCATCTACATTACTGCTTATAAAATGGGCAATGCAAATGCAGAAAGGAGAAAACGAAGGATAAAATGATTCAGAATGGGAACAGAATGAGAACAGAAGTGCTTCAAGATTTGTAGGAGAAAACAGAAGGATTTCCAAGAAAATGATGATTGTAAACATTTTTTTTCCATTTATATGGCATTTATTACATTGATCCTTTTGAAATTATCTTCAGATTATTTACAGTAGTGAACAGAGCCAGTAATAGTATAGGCCTCTGTCTATAACATTCTTCAATGATTAAACAATGCCAGAAGTGTGATCGTAGAAACTCTGATAGTGAATCTGCAGTTATCTCTAGATAATCGAAGCTCTCACCTCTGTACCGTAGCACGTCTGATAGGCACTTTTGAGATTGGAAGAAATCTGAAAAGTAATCCTTACAACAAATGAACAATATTCATCAAACTGATTTCTTACCTTTGTTCTTGTTCATTCATCTTACACACATGCTCACAGTCGATTCCACTTTGATCGAATCTATTAAAATCTCCACAAGTAGTATTCAGTACCAATGTTGAGCGCTGGGCTGATGCCAAAATAAAGGAGATAATTAGAAGAATCTACAATCTTGAAATGAATGAGTATAAAGGAAGATGGGTCTCACTATGATTGATGTGGGCCTCATTAATGAATTCACAGAAAGCACTGAACGTGCACTTTTATCGAACCAAGGAGTGAGAAGGATAACACAGAAGAGATCGAAGCCAAACAGATGGTCAAATTCTGGTCGACCAATTGATGAATCACGAAAACAAACGATAAACAAGTCGAGCTAAGTGCAATTTGGCTCCCTCGTCTAATAGTCAGCGGCTTATTTAGTCCTTCTTGAGAACAGAAGAAAGAATGCACTTCTACACGTTCTTAGGCACTTCACGAAAAGACGGAAACATATTTATCTATTGTTTGCCATGGGAGAACACTATTATCAATGCTTTTCGCACTCTTGCTTAGTCGCACAGTGACCTTGTGCGTGACGGTAGAAGTTCTGAAATAAATTATTATATTTCGAAGCATTCATATACTCTAACCTCTTCACATACGCATGCAGGAGGGCCGCAGATGAGAATGCATGGGAACTGAAGCATATAATTGAAACTTCATAACCAAATTTTGACTTACTCCTCCATACTGACCGCACTTGGCTTCACAGTGGTTTCCGCAAACATTGTATCTTTCGTTCTTTCCGCAAGAAGGATTCTGGCCAGATACAGAAGCAATAAGGACGACGGATAAGACGAAAATCTATGATTTATTCCATTATTAATTGAAGATAGAATGTGACTTACAGCGAGTGTTGACGCGTTCATCTCTTTGAGTGAAGTGACTATTACTTCGAAGAACTCTCTCTTTTATCACGTCAAAGAAAGAGAAAAAGGTGAGAAAACACAATGAAGATCAAGGGCAAACAAATTAGCGAACTGTGTTCGATCTTTTGATGAATCATGCGTAGGAAAGATCACGAACAAAGATATCGAAGATTTTATTCAATAGTTCAACAGAACAACTCGAGATTTAGCCGGAATAAAGCCAAGATCGACCCGTTTGATGCAATTATTCAATCAGTCAGTTAGAATCCTCTGATCATCATCTCGATGGACTCAATTCGAAGAGTGGATTGAATAAGGGAGATCGGAGTGATCTCTTATGGATGAAAGCAGTGCCTGAACTCAGGATGAAAGAATGCGAAAACTAATTGATCGCAGACTCATATCACTGATTGGATCGACTGGATGAGCGCCGCGACGGAAGAGAGAACGGAAATATTGACGGAATACACTAAACGAAATACACTGATCTCTGATCGGGTAAACATTCATCCTATCATCCCAGTTTATGTGACAAAATATTCGTAATACTCCTTCTTTAAAAATAAATAAACATAAATAAGTGAAGTACTCACCGTATGAATATCATGGACGCAGTCATATTCAATCCCGTAGTAAGGTAACTGGAAGTGTCCACTAACTCCTTCACCCATGGAGGAGGTTGCAGGGCTGGAGTTTGAACATTCAATTTATGTATCCACCTTATTAGAGTCCTCAATTACATACCGGACGTACCATAAATTGTGACGATCGATCGATATCCTTTCATCGTCATTGTAAGAGCTGGAGGAAAAAATCATTTTTGATTTTACGGACCTTCACACTATTAGATATTGCTCACTCTCTTACTCAGAGTTCATGAACATTATTCTCGATGATATAAAATGAAGTATCGCCCCTCTCCAACCCCCTTTCTCATTCATATTTCATTATTCCCACATGTAAAACATGTATAAATCTATCTAACTATCTACCTATATTGCCCGGGTTATACTCTTGTTGCGGATACAATGCGAGTCCTGTCAATAGTTAAAATCTCACCAGGAATTATGCTCTGCATGAGAAGCGCGAAGGCAATGTAGAATTCATTAACTCTCTTCGTTTTGCTTCCTGCTGCTACTGAAAAAGAAGTGCTCACAGAAATTATCGAAGGGAAACTCAAACTCACATCGATTAAATCGCTGATATAGTAGATAGACTGCAGTAATTGCATTGAGAAATACAGCGATGAGTGGAATGGAGAAAACATAGACATGCCATATCTAAGAGTGACCAATAGTAAGAAGCATCCATTGAATAGTCTCACCCTGAGTGCTTGAGTGAACTCTTCGGGAAAGAATAAAATGGGCCCACATTGGAGATCACCATCACGATTCTCACCAACGAAGAATATTGAGATAAATAATGGAATCTGGATAGGATTGATATGTGATATTGATGAATTAGATTCTCACCATTGGAAAACTCGCAACAAATAACACTACCATGTTGCATAAAAGGCCAACTTGGTGCTTGAAGACGACCGATATCAATCGTGATACACTGATTGCCTGAGAAAATAGACATTGTAGAGGATTAGATCAATCAAGATACCGTAAGAGCATTGTAACTCGCATAGTTCAGAACAGACAACCCAACTCGCATGATTGTGCAACTTAGTACCGTAGTCTCGACATCCTATGAGAATAAAATGATTTGAAGTAATGTTTCCATTTTCGATACCTCGCTAACGAATAGACCAAACCAAGTAAGAAAAAGAGTATGCGGAAGAGTAAGTAGAAATTGAACGACGCCAGAGAAGATTATTGTATTCTGAAATGATCCATTTCCGGAAGTCTTAGTTTCGGATACTCACTCGATATTTGACTCTAACGAGTGCACTTCGATATGCAGTTGCAGCTAGGAAATAAATGGGAAGATATCCAATATGGAGAAGAAGCGAATTCCTGATTGCATCTCCCCGATATGAAGAATGATAAAATGCAGTCGAATTGAGAGATTCATTCATGAAGAGAAGAAGAGGAGATGAATCACTGATATTAGAAGTAAGTTCTTCAGCTGATAGGATATAATACGCGAGGATTGATAGCATGGTCGAAGGGGAGGAAGGAGGAGGTGGAAGGAAGGGGGACTGAGGAAGGGAAGGGTGGAAATGGAGTCTCTACTCCAGATTCATACCTCTATTCAGAGGGCAAACACCGCGTGAGGAGAATTACTTATTGAGACTGAGCGCCCACTCGAAAAGAGAAGAAGAGAATGGATATGAAGGAGAATCACGAGAGAAATAAAAAGAGACTTGTGATGAAACAATGAATGATTAAAGCAAATGGAAGAGGGAAGAGAATTGATTCGATTTGGATCGACTCTTCCCACGTAGTTTCCATTAAGACAGATGAAAAGAGCATCCGAGAATGGAAAAGAGAAGAAGCTCTCGAGATTAAATGGAGGGCAACAATTCCTTCTCTTTTCGAGGATGTGCAAAGGGTATCGAGAAGGGGGAGGACAATTTGGAAGGACTCGAATGAAGAGACGAAAAGAGGGTTGAAGAACACATCTTATGAAAAGAAAACGAAAGGATTTTCGATACATATTGGTTGGAGCTCCATCTGCATCAAAATGGATGTTTCATGTAATATGTTGCATGCGTTTCAGAAATATTGAAGCTCAAAGAAAGTGTATGCAGTGCAATAAGACGATGGTGGGAGGACGATAGAAACTACCTCTCATATTACTATTTGAGAAGCAATTGCAGATACTTCAATATTCGTAACGTAAAACAGCAGAGCCGAACGCGCATTTCATATCAAAAGTATGATAATTGTAACTCGGAAATGAAAAAAATCGTTAAATTCTTCCACTCGATACTATTCCTTAGACAAAAGTAGAAAAGAAGCTGTGAGTTGGCAGTCACATCCGAGATTACTCTTGATAAGTGTGTCATATTCCTAATCCTTTGTTGTGTTCTGTACCGGTGATTCGAGATGTCATATCAATAACATTGCACCCGAGATTCTGCGTGGGAAAGAAGTAGGTTGAACTCTATTCAATACATTCTATGACGAAAAGACTCATTGGAAATTCAAGGAAGTGTTTGCACGTAAACCCTGCGGTGGACCATAGAGAAATCGAAGCCTTTTCTCATTCAATGCAATTCTGCACGGATCATCCATGAATCTCATGCAGTTATTGGTAAGTAATCAACCAGAAACTACATGATATCAATAATTTATCAAGCATGACGAACCAATCGAGAGAGGGTGAATGCAGGAGGATTGGGAAAGAATTCGTCTGTTCGATTCGATGGAACACTTTCGATTGTTGCTTCAACTTCAGGGAGAGCATCTTCATTATTCTCAATGATAGGAACATCTGAATGAGGAGGAGACTCCTCGACGACTTCAGGAATTGGATCCTCCGTCTGAAACGAATTACATTGACAATATTGTATTGACGCAGTTGCTAAAGATGACTGAAAAGATCCACACAGACATTGACTCAATGGCAGCCAAAGAAACGATTTTACTCACGGTGTCATCAGCTTCTCTTCTTCTTAGACGTACTCTCGTATGATAGAGAGTTCTTCCATTCTCATCAATGGACGTTGACGTCTCGTATGGAACCTGAAGCGGCTCATTTATTGTTATTCGTTGAGACTATCAAAAGGACAACCTTCTTGTAATCACTCTTTGTTCCTGGACGAACATCCAAAGTATTCAACCATGTCGCATTTTCCTTGATCACTAAAAAATCAAATGTGAGTCATATCCACGGGAAAAACACTCACAGGGAAATAGATTCGGTATTGTAACCGCCTCGACAGATCCCTTCACTTGAACTGATGATTCTAGAATGACGATTGTTGCAATGGATCAGGGACATGTCAACATACCATCAATTTTAGCTTGATAAATTGGTAGAAGGACAAGAAACGGAAGAATTGCGTGTGCGAGCATTTGACGAGTGCGAGATGTAGTATCAAATAGTGTGAGAATCTCTCCATTCCGGGGTTGTTTTGTATCCACATTCCCTCCCGTTATCCGTAATCCTCACAGTAGTCACAGTATAGCCAAGTGAATAATCGATGAGAGTGTACGCAAGAGACAATGAATCGTGTGCTATTGTTTTGACGTTTTCGAAAATAGTTTGATAGTCAGAGATTAATGCTGGTAGCCACATGGTAGCCAACGCAGTTCAACTCACACAACGTGATTTTTTATTCGAAAAAATCTTGATGGATTCAATTTGAAGGTGTGAGGACATTCATTCCCCTGCTCACCCCTTGTGACCATTGAGATTCTCGTCTTATCTCTCTCCGGTTCATGTCACTTTGCAATAACCGCAAGCTAGTTCTTTGGTGGGTTATGGGGTGAGGTATAAAACCTTATCTGCAAACGTATCGGAGCCTGCACTGAAACATATTCGCCAGTGAGTTCTGAATTGCAACGTCGGTATGGCAAAGGAGGGTCTCAGTTTGGTGAGAATTATATTGAAATTAATTTCTGCTGAAGCATTATACTGTTTTCTAGAGCCGTCGTATTTCCATTTCTTCAATTCTCGTAATTCTCTCAACTCTTCACATATTCGATGGTCTCGCTGTTGACGGTGGGATCAGACGGTTTTTTCTAATGCTCACTTATTTTCAAGGGATTCTACCACTTATCCAAGAATATTTCTCATTAAATGACTCAACAACAGGAATGGCAAAAGTGAGGAGTTCTTAGTTAATTGAAAATATAATAATCCCCGTATTGTCATCAGACGTTCTCATCAATCTCTGCAACTGTTTCATTAGCACTAATGTTACTGTTTGGAAGTGTGTTTGAAAAGAGGTTTGTTTTTATTTTCTGATCCCGTTTAGCCCAATACTGCATTCTAGAACTCTCATACTCTTATCGATGATGTGCTATGGAATATTTCATGGAATCTCATTGCTATCTGGTCCTGATCAATACTGGGTGAGGAGTTTTCTAACAGTGATTGCTTTAAAATAATTTTAGTTATTCGTCTCCACTCGAGCGATCTCTACTTTCACATCTTCGGCTTTTGCTGTTCTAATGCCTGTTATTTTTGCAGATTTCTACTCAGGTAACAGGCCACATGATCGGGTTGATCTCATCAGTACAGATGTCAGGAGGACTTTTGCGGGGTGATTGGTTCTCCCGGGAAAAAAGCGCAGTTTGGCAACCTCTTATCTTGTCCACAGTTGACCACTATCAGATCATTCTGCAAAGAAATACAAAGAACAAGAAAGATGAATGGTTGATCAAGTACAAAAGAATTAATAAAGAACATTGAACGTATTCGAATATCTGCCATTTAGGAAAATCCCTCGGACGGGCCCTAATGCTCTCAGCATTCGTTGCAATGATTGGAAGGTTTTATTTGATTCATATTTCAAATAACGCACACCAATTTTCAGTTTATTCTCCATTTCCATCTCATCCTTCTTCGTTACTTCATCTCTTCCTTGGCAAACTTCATTGGTCATTGGTCCAGCATTAACAATTATTTTCTTGCCGGTGCTATTCATTCTATACCCTGTAAGCACATTTATTCTTTTTTGCATGAGCCATATATTTTTCAGAAGTCCTCGCGTAGAGAGAAAAGTGTCCCTGGTTCGTTTAAAATTCAACGCTGCTTCAAATTGTTCAAAATGTTTGTTTTTCCAAATTAGGCATTCTTACGATATTCATTTTGAAAATGTCCTAATTTGGTAAAACTCTGTCATTTCAGTCGTACGTATTTTGTAATGGTAATTGGAATGTCTCTGGGCGCTTTCTACATAAAGTCTTTTACGTTCTGGATGCCCTCTTTTCTTCTCTCGGCATGGAATATTTCACCTCAAGTTTATGGAAATATCGCCTTTCCCATGTCCGATGAACTCTCAATTTCCTTAATTGATTAAAATACTGTGCAGGGTGATAACTTCTAAGTCAATGGCAGAGCTCATGGGAACACTGATTGGTCTTCCACTACTGGTTTGGGTCGCAGAGGTCAGTTATTTTATCATATCAAGTTGAAAAAATATCCATTTTAGCAATTTCACTTTGGTTTTCGATCATTCTCTGGTTCAACCCGATCCATTCCCATTGTCGTGAGTACCACATCTCTCTTAGCTTCAACAGCAGCACTCGGCCAGATTTACTTCGCCAGTCACAGTTATACTGCACTCCTGGTTGGATGTTTGCGCACATAAACTAGAACAATCTTCAATCCCAGATCTCAGCTTTCTTGAATTCCTTCATGGGGGCTCCAGTGATATCGCTGGGCAGCCAGTTACTTCTGGTGAGAACGAATTAGACGACGTTTCCTATTCATTCACACCACTTCAGACGGTGTGTCCAAGTGAGGATCGAACATCAGCAATGTCTCTTTTATCTCTCATCACTTCTCTCGTAACTCTTCCTGCTGAACAAATTATTGGACGGGTTCATTTCATTTTTCATTTAAAATCACATTGGGACAGGAAATCACATTGGGGGCATCACCAAATAATAGACATTTTTTATCAGTAAATCTAGATTTCCGACACAATTCGAGGAAATTCTGAACTACTTGAAGATAGATTTTCCTCATTGGAAATAGTAAGACGTCATTGATTTTCATAAATAAATATTGATTATCCAGGCACTTTTCTCAAACTGGACAACATTCTTCGCTGCTGGGATTTTCTACGCATTAGTCATATTCTTCTATCCAACGGATGAGCTGAAAGCTAGGAAACAGGAAAAAACGGACAAAACGGAGAAGAGCCCATTACTCGATTAGATCTGAACAGAGAAGTATATATTATGTATGTATAAAGTATATATTGAACTATGTGTTCGTTCGTGTCTTTTCTGTTTCTGTATGTCTGCAGGTTGTGTGGCGAGAGTATAATATGCAGATCCAGTAGAAGAGTATTTATTGTAGAAATTGCAGCATAGAATAGATACAGAAGAATAAGAACTGCAGCAACAACTAGCCGCAACGAGAGAGAGACGACTGACTCAATTGATTGGCGAAAAGTAGGCCAGCGGAAATAATGAACAATTTGGGTTACGGTAGGAATCAGGGATTTCCGTATGAGAGTCGCTCTGTACGAATTACACTATGAGTACAGTAGTAGTATCAGCAGGTCACATTATTAACTTGTGTGAATAATAATTACTATTTCTGTATATCATTTCATGACTATACAAC
>LS485990.1:206209-254495 GCA_900490705.1 Pristionchus arcanus
CCCCCCCCCCCCCCTCCCTTAATCATCTTCTATTCCAGCGAGGTCTCTGTCGGAACTCCCTCTTCTAATGGCCATGATTATGAATTACTGTTCAATATTCCGACCCATTCCAATAAAGAACCCGTTTCTCAGAATAAATCAGCCTTTCCTACACATTTCTATGCTGTAAGCAGCATCCATTCCGTCATGCAGCTATTTACGGGTTACTCTATTAGAATCCATCTCACCCGTAGCCTTCACAATGAAAAATAGAAGAGACGAAGGGTAAATTTAGTATTCCAAATGAACGAAAAGGGCGAGAAAATGAAATGAGAAGGGAAAAGGAGTGGAAAATGGATTAGAGTCCACTAGAAATATCTCCTATCGGCATGTTTCCATCAATCATTCACCCTTCAATCAAACATTTCACACTGAATCATCAGATTAGAGGGAGTGGTAGCACTTTGAAGGAATGAGTACAGTGGAGATATTGTAGTTGTGATATCTTGGGTGAGAAATGCGATGGAAGGGATGAATTCGTCAGTAGATAAGGGCAGTATCACGAGGGGTTATGATGATGCTTCTCCACCCTTCATAAACCCCCTTTCGATGCTAAGCAGTCATCTATCTCGTTCGTTCTGGATTACTGTAGTCTTCAATGATTGCACTTCATCCCTCTGCACTAAGGATTGTCAATCGGAAGTGATGTATTCCTTACCTTTCTAATCCCTTCGTTTCTTTCTTTGATCTTCCCTTCCGGCATGGAAAAACAACTGAGCGAGCTTGTTTTGATTGAAAAAATCAGGAGCAGAATTGGAGAACAATGACCTTTTCGACATAACTTGAAGAGAGATCATCCGGTCAAATCATCCAATTCCATTTCGGTAGTTGACATTTCTTCTCGAACCAGTTCACTATCATAATCACTTCTCCCTCTTTATCATTTGAGTGGCTTATTTTTCATCGTTTTATCGACTGAAAAAGTGGTGCTTCCCTTCAACAATTCATTCCGTATATTTTCAAGGCTGATTACTGGAACCAGTAGACTGGTAATCATCATGCCCCAAATTGCCCCGTTCACTTGAATCAGACGGACCAAATTACCGTTTACCTCAATTACAACTTCTCCAACTCCAACACTGCAATTATTATTAACAAAGGTGCGGAGGTGGAAATAATCGCTTAGAAACTTGCCCTTTTGCTAGAATAGACACTTCGAAATGATAGCATGATTGACAATGACAAAAATGTGTATCTCACGATAGTTTCACGCCTGCTGAGTGATCAGATTCTCTCCATTTTTTTTGTCTCCGATATTGCATAATCTCAATTGACACTAATCTTCCCCTTTCGCCCCTTTCAAACAGCTGGAAGTCAAAAGTGTAAGCCCTGCAGCTGATTTGCACTCCGTCTGAGACGTTTCAGACACACTCCTGATGTTTTGAAAATGGTGTCATTTCTCTAATGTAGTCCACTACAAAATTCCCACGTAAATCAACTAGAGGAGTACAATTACAATATCACCTCATTCCCTCACTAGCGATCATGATATTCGTTCTTGATGTCCCATTCACCTCATATTCCTTGTAAATGTCTCTGCTATCGTCATTCGATCGTCATTACTCGTATAATTGAACGGCATTTGAGTTTAAAAGAGTAAAGTAAGCGGCTGTTGCGGCTAAAACGTAGCAATAGGTGTTCCTTCCCCTCTCTCCTCCACTCATATTTCACTATGTGTGAATCTCTCCTTGAGGTGGGAGGTACAGACTCGCTCGTGTATTCCCTCCTCTTTGTTCTCACCCTCCCCCTATCATTCTATCCTTCGCTCCCTTCTAGTAAGCAGCAGTCTAAGAGTAACTTCGATCATTTTACGTTATCTCTGACTGAGTTGTATCTATCCATCTGATAGTACTATTCCCATATCTCGACGTCACGATGATCTTGGTGAATAGAGATGTGTAGGCTTACACAATATCTCATCGAGTAACCTTTCGAATATTCACCTTTCTAATCTCTTACGTAACAACCCTATCTATATATTTCCTACCGTAATTCATTTATTTCCCTTCTTTTTCCAGTCTTTTTTCGATCATCGATCAGACTCCGCCCCTTTTCACTCCGCCCATTTAAGCTTGTGTTTCTCCATGTCTCATTCATTTCATTCTAAGGTAAGAATGTCTCGTTCCCTCTGTACTCTTCTCTTCCTGACTCTTCTCATTGGATCATCATCTGCTCGTCATTTCCACAAGAGAGATGTCGCACAAAGAGTTAGTTATTTATGTTAAAAAAAAATAAATATGAAGAATAATGAAGAATAATATTAAAATTTTGCGTTAAGCGAAAGAAATATTCAATTCAATTTCAGTTGTGCGGTAAAGCATTCCTCGAGAGGTTCGAGGCTGTTCGCGATCTCATTCTGTGGTAAGACTGTACAACATATCTTATGAATTAGTATCCTTGAATTCTAAAGATAACCAATAACTAAGTATTCATTCCAGGGACGGCCTTTGCAATCGATCAAGCAGAACGAAACCCGAGTGGTACAGACAGCCGCACAGTAAGTTTTTTCACTAATATTTCTCGAAACTGGAAATTTGAAGTCAGGAAAGAATATTACAGACACTGAGAATGAATTGCAAACCTTCTGCTGCAAGTTCGACTGCAGCACGAGTCACTTCGTGGTGAGCCGATTACACTATCGTCATGTTATAACAAATCATTTCAAATAATTGCAGGAATGGCACTGTTCCCGATGATCTCCCCGTGTCTCAAATGATTTCTCCTCTTCGAGTCTGAGACTCCAACCATGTTCAATAACTTATTTATAATAACCAATGTTTGTACAAGTAGCCGTTGTGTTTACCATTAGAATCGCTCATGTCATATTCCCCGTTGCAATCATTCTGATTTAGTCACAGAATTGTGTGTATGATGATGAAGAACATCTAAATATTCTCTCGCATGATAATTGGCATTACTTACCAGCAATATCCAACATCACAAATACAAATATGACCACGATAAAGAATTTCCCCCCACACATTGGAGGATAAATATAAATATACTCTTACATAATGTTCGATATCGAGAATGCAAGCTTTATACCATTCATCATGTTAAAGTTCCTGAAATTGAAGAAAACTTTTTAAAATAACATCTAAATCACATCGATAAAATATTGAAGTCAAACTTTACCATTATTTTTGAGTTGACTACATTTAGAAACCACTTCGTATAGCAAACAACTTTTAAAGTGTGTCTTCGGATAATCTTCCTTCGGATTTCGGGGAGATACACTTTGAAACATAATAACTGACGCTTGCATCAAAGTTCAACGAATTGCATTTCGGAACCCCTACGTGCTTTGAAAAGAATAATAAATACATAACACAAAATATAACAACATAACAACATAACGGCATTATACACAAACTCAACATAACAAATAACATTTTGGATTAGAACAGCATGAAAAGGAGAAAAGATAACAAGAATCGCAATAAATTTAGTTTTAAAAATTCATAAAAAAAATATTTGAAACTTTTCTTTACGTTGAGCCATAAGATGGCCTTGTTTGATACTATCTAATATAAGTTCCAGGTTCAGTCATAGAAACGCAAGAGATACACAAACATCCCCCTCAAATGTTCGTCGACTACTTCTTCAGAATCAGAGTCCAAGTTCACGGAGATTGGGGTTGAAATCTCCTTTTGCCCTGAAGAGCTCGCGCCCTCCCTCCATCCTTTTCCTCCCCCAGACGGTGATCTCCCACCCACAGCATTTCGGCGTCGTGAATTCCGAAGCAGTTTAAATATTTCCACAATGTTGGAAAAGTAATGTAGTAAAAGTTACTGGAAGAAAATTTGATGATAGAAAATGTGAGATGCACTCTGGTGTCACCATTTTCGTGTCAGCTCTTCACCGAGCGAGATACTCATCCCATGTCCATGGGCTACTCAACTTCAGAAGCACCGCACTGAGAGAATATCAGACGAAGAGAATCAAGCAATGCATTTATAAAATATACATAAAAACATCTCTAGAGAATGAAGGAAATTTGAAATCATCCTTACTCCTTTGCAGTTTCTCTACTGTTCACTCAACTCTATTCTAATTCTAATTTCATGTGGACTGAAGGAAATGTCATCTGAATGAACTCTTCTGATGCTATAATAGTCTCCCACATAATTTCCATCATAATTAAATCCACTGACGTCGTTCTTCATCTTTTCCTTCTTTGGCAAACATCCGCGATTTCCGCCGTTTCCTGATGATTTCACTGTTTTCACTGGACTTTCGGATGTTGGTTTTCCGGCTCCGCCCATTTTTTGATGCGCTATTTAATGGAAAAGATTCATCGTAGCTTCGACTGTCCCTTCGACCATGAATACTTCTTTCGTGTTCGTCCTTCTTCTCACTCTCACTGTCACTTCGTTCCCAATCAAAGATAATGATGAGGAGAAAAAGGTAATTATCTGAAAAATGATTTTTTTATTGATTATGAGTTTCCTATCTAAATTACTTAAGTTGTGCCTACAAGCCTTCCTAGCCGCATCTTCGGAAAATCTTCCAAGGTAAGCGGATTGATATCGGATGAAGATGCATTTTTGAAGGCTCTAGTGAGATTTGAGAACAAAAATTAAAAATAGATTTTTTTCAGTCAGGAAATGTGCACTCGTTACATGGAAGATGGAATCTTTCCCGACTGGGATATTAAACCGAGTACGTTCATTTTTGACAAAATCAATTTATTCATATAAATCATTTTTCATAATCAAATGAAAATGCTGTCAAAGCAACGATTATTAACCTATTAATTGATAAATTCATAATTAAATCTGATCATTGCAGCGTCACAAAAGTTCACTACTTTGGGCGATTACTGCTGCACCTATAAGTGCAAAGTTGCCCACTTCCATGTGAGTTTTTTTACTGCATGCGATACTGCTCATTCAATGCCAATATTCAGGACATGAAGTGTCGCCATGGTATTTGAATACTCCCTTTCTGTAGCCGATTTCTCATAGAGAGTATATTTCATTCTTCTCCTACAAGCTAATAAATGACATAGGAGCCTTCGAAAGGCCATAGAAACTCAACCACACAATTGTATAGATAATTTATCGCGAACAAATAAAGTGTTATCCATGTTATTCTTATCGTTCCTATAAAAAATCAAGAAAGATCGTCGCTTCATCTACTCCTTTTGTCAACAGAATTCTCATTTAGACAGAAACATTAGAGTGACCCACAATTGGGGAATGGGATTTGCAACATCACTCCTTGACTTCGAAACTAGAAGATATCTTAATTATACTGAGCACCTTCTCACTGATTGCGTGTAAATACACAAAGGAACTGGAGAGAATGAAGAAGAGTTCGGGGATATCCGAGAGAGGGAAGGAGGGATATGGAAAGATAAGAGAGAAGAAGAATGGAAGAGTGCACAGGTAGAGTGATAACTGGAGTGAATCAGAGTAAAGGGAAGCTTCTTCTCGAAAGATAAATGCACATCTGCAATAGAGATTAGTGAGAAATCACTGGCCATTTCGTTATTGCTCCATTTCAACAACGGATTTGGTAGATGAAGCTTATTTGATTCGCACAAAGTGATTTTTCTATAACCCTTCCGTAGAGATTCGCGTGAAAATCTGTTCGATTCTTCAATTCAATATGTACTGTTCAGTTGGAATGAACTTCGTGAGCTCTTGAAACGCTGCGACAATCCCCAAATTTGACCACGAACCTATCCCTCACACCTTTCTCGCTCATTCACGGATTAAGAGGTGCTCTCTGAATCGTTGATAATCCGTAACCTTGGCCCATCATTTTCATCCGATGTTATGCTTGAGTTATAGAAAGAAAAGAAGATGCGAGAAGGAGGAAAGAGAAGGTCGAAATGGTCACATCTGTGAACAGAAAAAGGGCTGTGGTTATTTCGAGAGAGTTGAATGACTTCATTCATTAATTCTCACGTGATTTCCATTCTTAGTTCTTCTCTGCAGTATTCATCCTTTCTATTAGCTAACTATAGCAAACAGATGAGCTTCTCAAATAATTTACGTAGTGTGGGGGCCTGCCCTTTCCGCCTTTGCAATCGGATCTCTTTCTCAGGGAATGATGATGATGGGAGTGGTGTTCCTATAAGAGAAGAATCTTGTTGTTTATCAGTGGCAGAATGGGACAAATAGAAGAGATTATCATCCGACCTCGATTAGACTGATATCCCTCCTCCCTTCTTCCCTATGTCGATCATTCACTTTCACTCCTCAAGGAATTTGGAACCCTTCAACTTTCTGAACTTCTCCTTCTCTTGAAACGGTGATCTCGTGATCTCTTCCCAATCTTAAATTCTTCCGTCTTTCCTCTGAATACAATGCCCATCCCATCCATTTGTTCTCACTAAAAAGCGGCTCGATCCTCGGTATTTACATTAATTGCCGCATGTTCCAAGGAGGTGTTTCTTGGATGTTGGAAGAACAGCTCAAACCAGCCTATCCCCTCCCTTCCCCCCTTCTCCCCATCCGATTGACACTATCATTCCTCAACTAGTATCCACTCCTCATCCAATGACAACTATCGCTTGAATAGGCGCGAGAAATGGCTTGTATGGAGGAAGAGAAGAGAGAGGAGAGAAGGAGGGCGCCATCCGGACAAAACACCGTGTTATCCACTGCAATTATGAGCTTCCATTCTGCACATTTCTCACATTTCTATCCAGATAGAGTAACACCTATGGGGAGTGTACCGTATCTGTTCTTTCTCTTGCCTTGACTGATTGACCTTATCTGTTCCTCTGCAGCTCCACCCTTTCCTTCCCATTCGTTCCTTCCATTGTTATCTCATCGATATCCTTGGCATTTCATCGTCCATAAAAGAGTAATTAGTCCATTGGTGTGATCTACCCCATTCACAGTGAGAGACCAATGATGATCCCTAAAGGCCTTTGATCGGTTCCTCGTTCCTTTTCTTCATTCATCTTCCTTTTTCACACCCTTTCTGCCTAGTGTCTACTAAGTGCTTTCTTGCCCAATCTCTTCTCTACAATGAATGAGTAGTATCTATCATTACAATCCTCTCTCTCAGCCTGTTCTTCCCATTCACTGATCATCATTATCCTCTTCCAATCAAATGATCCATTCTAACGAGGACGAATGAACAAAAGGAGTAGATAAAATAATTGTCATTGCATTGCTTCTCTTGTCTCATTCACACTTCCCCTCATCACAATGACTAATCTCTTCTCTACTGTTTGGTTGCTATCTGGGAAACACTCGTTCGTCTTCCTTTGACTCTTCATCACTCACTTCAAAGCCCACGCTCACATCTGAACTCATCGAGATCAAAGTTCCGATTACTCAGTAGAACGAAGTGGATTAATGATCAATCCTGCCAATTTCGTGCTTGATCTTCCTTCCTTTTCGTTCCACTTCCTCATGAGTCTCGTTACCACCCGTAGGGATGCCTTCTCCATCCATTCATCCTCCTTCTCCTCCACCTTCTCCTTCTTCTCCTTTCCCTTTTCATCAACAGTCTTCTCCTCTCTTCCGTCCCATTTCATCCCTCTCCTCATTCTAATCTCTTTACGGTCTCATTCCTCCTCTCAATTCCCTTGCAACTACTCAATTCGAAATAGTCCAAATGGCGCGAAGTCTCTCTTGGTCTCCCACTGTGATTCCTTCCCTTCCTCTTACCTTGTCCATCTAACAGTCCTTTCTCTCTCTTCAATCATAATTCGCAAGGTCAAACGGTCATTTCCTCCCGTTCCCGCCAGTTTTTGAGAACTCGTCATTGATAGGCTAGACGAATAACTCATTGTAGAGGTCACTTCTCCTCTGATCTTCTCCATCTAAATGAGTCTCCCCTCCCTTATTCAGTCTGTTTATACCTCCTCCATCTGATCTCCCTTCTCTACTTTCTCTTCTTAATCACTCTCTCCATTCTTCAAGTGAAAGTACTTCTCTCATATCATCGTTTATCCTGTTTTGAACTCTCCACACGCCATCATCCGTTGTTCCTTTCCCCTCACTCTTCTCCTTCTTCTCTCTCATTTCTCCTTTCACCCTTGGAAAGCGCGAAATCAGCCCTCTCATTCCGTCTGTTCTCCTTTCCATGAGAGGGAACACCGATCACTATCTAAATCGCCTCTTCTCTTCTTCTTTTCCTCCATCCGACTTGACCCTTCTTGGAGAACCGCTTGAACTCCACTCTTTCTCTCTCTGCTTATTTCATTTCTCAATCCGCTATTCTTATCCGTTCTCATTTTCTTGAGTGTTGAAGCCCTTCTTTCATTCTCAGAGCGATAAGTAGATCAGTCGTGTTGGATAATTCACTTCGTATTCAGTAGAAGGAGCCATGGCTGACGAAAAATGTTTGAGGTCAGATTTAAGCTGCTATATGTCATCTACTTTTTGGCTTCTAATCGATAGCACGAATCGAATGGTAACTGTCATCGTGTCAGATCTTCTAGGTCATAAACCGATAGAATGGCAGTTACCATCATTTCATGACCTTCATTACTACCACAATCTTTCATAATTTCAGTGATGGTCAATTAGTGGGAGCAATCATTGGTTCCATCATTGGAACTCTCGCCATCTGTGCAGGAGTTGCAGCTGCTCTCTTCTGGTTCTTCTATCGAAAACAAGGTAAACAATATTTAATTACCTAAGTTTGTGGCGTTATTCCGACTGAATATGGGCCCGAAAAAATAAGTCTCATCCTTTGATAATAGATCTGTCATATCTCTCCTCGTCCTTGTCTCTACCCCTTCACTAAGAAGTCTACCCAGTATCCTTGAAACGACATCACTGAGTATCCACTATTGGTAGATAATATTTATCTTTCGACCACTGGAAATGAGATTGATAGCAATCACGGAAACTCCTATTAAAATCGAGGAGATGCCCTATTTATCGTTTACGCTACATCAAAGGATATATCTCTCTCTCATTCTTGTTCAATCCGTTGGAAACACCTGAGAGAGTGATTCCTCTCTACTGATCACATAAGGGAACGCGCTCAATCTCTCCTTTTTGCCTCCTTTTTCTTCTCTTTGATCCTCCTTCTTCTTCTTCTTTCCCCTCATCGAGATTGATTCGATTCGTTCCACAATTGGACACATTTCGATATGATTTGAGAGAGGGATTGAGAGCGGATAAAAGAGAAGAGAAAGGGAAGAGATTAGTGCATACGATCAGCTGAGAGAATGGAAGAACTGTGAAGGGATGGAAGAATGAATTGCAGACCTCGGAGGAAGGGCGAAAGTCGTCCCTGTTGATGTTGAATCGAGTAAGCAATCGAGACCAGGAACACCGAAGAAAACAATGAAGGATCAGGTACAATAACGAATATTCAATTGAAACTATGATAGCTGACTCAGTGAAAAGTAATTCATTATTAGGTCACAATGATCGATTCCTTCAAACTGGAAAGAAAGCACTTCGGCACACAGAAGTCCTTCTCCACAGAGAACGTGAGCGAGGTGAGTGGTGCGGTCGGTGGTGCATCTAGTGATCTCTCATGGACGACGTTTCCAGGTCGAGGCTGCTGTACAGATTCGTGCTGATGACCTGAATGGACTCGGATTCCATGTCAAGGTAAGATATGATCGGATGAAAGATTAAAGATGAATAATTGATTCAGGGTAATATGACTGACGGAATCTACGTGAAGAGTGTCACTCCGAAGGGACCTGCTGATGAGTGTGGAAATATTCTCGTTGGCGAGTGAACTGATCTTTGATCTTTCATAAATATAGAATCTTTCAGACGATCGTATCCGCTCTCTCACAATTTCCTTCGATGGAATGGTCTACGAAGATGCAGTGACTCTTCTCTCTTATGCTTCGCCTTACCAGGTTCTAATGAATGAAAGAAACTTAGAATGACTCAAAAATTCTGCAGGTGAAGTTCGTACTGGAGAGAAGACTCGCTGATGGCTACGAAGTCGTCGATTCCGAGTCAGGTTTGTGCTTCTACCTGCTCTTCCTTGAACTATTAGAAACACAAACACGTGAAACAATAACTCGTCTAGTTCCACTCTATTCCAACCAGTTGCTATCGATCAATTTACTTTCTCCTTGATGCTAATATCAAATCTGCACCAGAAGCAAATCCTCCGTTTCAGTGACATCTCCTAAAGTTCATCCTCTCTTCCGTAGTAATACCCTCACTCATTGCCACTTCAATCCTATCAGGTGAGGATTTGATCTGTCACTGAAAATATCTTGGAAGTTCTGTCACTGAAAATATCTTGGAATTATCTGGAGATTTATCTCACAAGAAGCTGTAAGAAGCTTCCATATGCATTCAATCATCCCTCATTTCAGTCCCTCCTCTTCTCCTTCTCCTCCTCCCTACGTTGAAAGAGCCACTTCTCCTAAGGTATCATTCAATCATCCATATCTCAATGGATAATCAATCTCAGATGAAAACTCCCTCTCCTCCGCCCATGTCTCCCGAGCCGATTGGTGATCTGCCTGAGGTACGATTTATCTATTTCTGACAACAATAATGATCCAATTTAGGCGTTCATCTCTCCTCCAGTTGAACTCGTCAAGGAAGAAGAAGTCGCAGTGGTTGAGAAAGTTATGGATGAGAAGGTGACCTGACAGTCCTGTCGTATCTTCTGATCTTTGATCTTTCAGACTGCCCCTGTTATCGTCGAGGAATCGATTGTCATTCCTGAACCAGAGCCGGAACCAGTCGTCACTGTTGTAGTCGAGGAAGCGTATGTTTCAACATCACTATTTTGACCACGAGATCTCGTTGACGTACGAACAGCCTTTTTGAAGTATCCGATGAATGAATTGAAAAATTAAAATATCTCTTTTCAGTCCTAAGATGATCTCCTCCGACTATTCATCTGATCATTCTTGCAAGGGAGAAGACGAGAAATCGAGTGAAACGAGCAGTGAAACACACGAACAGACGATGATCGATGAGAAATTGGAGGTAAGCTAGAAAGCAATCGATAACTAATTATCGTACTCCTCTAGATCGTCTCTCCCACTCCTTCTCAACACGCAGTTATCTCCCCTCCCTCACCAAGAGCTGTCGCTGAGAAGATGCCACCCAAGAAGAAGGTTCGATTTATTGATTGTGAATATTGACAATTTTCGAAATTACAGGTCTCAACTGGAATTCCCATCAAGCGTACGCCTACGCAGAAGAGAGATGTACGTTGAAAGCTTATTTTTGCGGAAATCAATTCAATATTTGCAGGGTACATCAGTCTCACCTCCTCAGATGACCGATGCTCGAGTATCGCGTATTCCTAAGAGAGGTTCGCTTTGATTTTACGTTCATTTGAGCATATTTATTCTTGCAGATTCGATGAAGACTCCAATCACAGAGCGCAAGTTGCCCTCTCTTCCGAAGAGTGCACTCCAGAAGAAGGAGAGCCAACCTGATGTAAGACTTCTTTTATTATCCTCCTGAGATTTGTGCAAGGCGAAAACAGAAAAAAACGTGATTTTTGCAGAATGCCGACATCTGGAGTCGTCTGTATCAGGAAAAGAAGGGAGCTCTGAGGAAGACAAGAGACTCGAAGACACCCGAACCGGGTACGATAATATCTTTTCTCTACAATTTATTTTATGACGTTCAGGACAAAACAACAACGTAATGACGACTTCAACATCCTCCGCGAAGAGTGATCAGTAAGTTATTTCTGCTCAGAGATTTGACTTATCCAGAAAACATTGAATCACAACACGGCTTTTCGTTTTCTAGAAACCCGACAATAATTCAAATTCATCCACCGTAATCCTCCATCTTCAGTTACGGTACTCTCAGTCGAGATCGACAAGCTCGATTAACGGAGAATGATGAGATTCTTGAACGACAACAGGAAGAATTGAGACGATTGGGAGTCGATCTGTAGAGATACTGTAGCCCCCTCCCCCTCTTTATTGATTGAATTGTCTGTACACGAATCACCATAGTAATATCGAGATTGACTAATATTGAATCACTCCACGGGTATCCTCTCCTTCTCTCTCTCTCATCTGTAATCATCTTCCCAGATCCCTTTTATTCCACAGTATTCATTCATTCTTGCCTGCAGATATTTCCTCTATTGATCTACAGAACTGTGCATCCAAGACTTAATTGCATCCTTCATTATCACAAAGTTTAAGATAAATGATTTACCATAAATACTCTTCTCGACGGGCCGAAACGTGTGTCAACAGCCGCCGGAAAGCGATAAAAATAGAGGAGAGAAGGGAGGAATTTGAGAGGGATGAGAGAAATGAGGAGAGGTTCGAGTAGGCGGGTTGGAGGGAAGAAGAGACCAGCTGACAATTGAGAGAGAAGAGAGGACTGACTGGAATCTATTGGGCAGTTGAAGACAAGAAGGAGGATCAACCATGCCCACCGATGGTGAGTGAAATTCAATTCATTTTCTTTTTTCGCATTGTGAATTGGGAAGATTCGAATATTTATTTTTCATAGATCATATTGATCATTTTTACTGTTGTGCTTCTACACTGTATGTTCATCAAAAATTTCAGTAATGCGCATTCTGCAATAATGATTCATTGCTCACTTTTTTCATCAAATCTTGTTTCATCCAATGAATCTCGAAAAAATATAATTATGACACCTTTTCATTATTCAATTTTCGTTCAAATATTTCTGCGATAATTTGCTTGTCTTCGACCGCGTTCACTTTTTTAGTCACGGTTGTTAGCGCTACTACATACAGTACGTGCTAAACGCCTCATGCATGTGCTGCCGCGGCGGTCCGCCGCAGTCCGCGGATTCCGCGTATTGATTTTTCTCGGAAATGAGTAAAATTTGGAAATTTTTGTTTTGATTTTTGAATTCTCCGATAAATTTCGCATATGGCCCACTTTTCACTCATATGTTTAAGTGTTCATTTCGCGAATTGAAAATATTAGTAAAAATTACCTGCTCCAGCGAACAAAATCTGACATAGCTGACTACCACTCATTTTTCGTCTATGGCGCTTCGGAATGTCATAGACATGCATAGGAGGCTGAGTTATGATTTATCATGTGATTAGTTCGTTGTGTCAGATTTTGTTCGCTGGTCAGGTAATTTCTGCGGAGATTGTCAAATCGCGAAATGAACACATAAACATAAGAGTGAAAAGTGGACCAGATGTGAAATTTATCGGAGAATCCAAAAATCAAAAAGAATATTTCCAAATGCTTCTCATTTCCGAGAAAAATCAATCCGCGAAATCCGCGGACTGCGGCGGACCGCCGCGGCCGCACATGCATGAGGCGTTTAGCACGTACTGTATACTTACTTCTCGGTCCCTCCAAACCTTGGGCAATGAATTCTTATGACGGGAAATCGATAATGGCCTTCCCATTTTCTTCCCCCATTTCTGACTGCGTATAAGTGTTATGATCTTCCCCGTCTTCACTTTTTGCATGCTTCTCATTCTCTTTCCGCCCTCTCAATTCACTCGTTGTAAAGTGCTCGAGAATGAGATCATGACTGGGAGAGAAGTGAAAGAGTCACGAAACCTTGTCGTCTATCGGGTTTCGAATGAGTCAAGAGAGGGATTACCCATGGGTTAAGAATGAGATGGATGTTGACTTGTGATCGGATTCTCTTACGAGAAGCTTCTCCTTCTCTAACGATCGTCATTGATTCCAACGGATAAACACTGCAGGGACTGCAAAACATTTCTCTACTCAATCGATCATTTTGTCTTGTCTATTTTTGAGGGAACAATTGTTCTGGATGGCGAAAAACATAACAATTTTTCTGTGGTTTAAATTTCTCAAGAGCTAGGAACATCGCGATACGGAAAGAGATATTTGAGCAAACAAATACCTGATCGGACGAAAATGAATTGAGAATTGAGAGAGACACGGGATAAATGAGATCTTCGATGGAATCCAAGAGATTCCTTCGACTCTTCTTCGTAGCATTGATTTATTTTTACTTTTTATTTGTAAAAAAATATAATAAAAACTATTATTTTTTCAGCTTGGGAGGCGGCAAACGGTTCCTCTTCGGAGGAAGAGGAGTCTGATGAGGAGGTATCTATCCCATATTTATCACCCCTCCCCATCTTCAGTTTTCAAAAATTTAGAAAGTTTGTAATGAGGCGATTAGTGCGTGAAGAGGTTCGACAGCAATATTTATTAGCTCGGCTCACCTGGTAAACCCATGAAGAAATCTGACTCAGTATTGCGAATTCTCGGATTTTCTGAATTTAAACAACAAAGAAAAAATGAAAAGGAAGCCATATTTAGAGCATGCTGAATGAAATGCATACTGTTGCTTTTCAGTGTGACATTGAGTTATAGTTTTTGTTTGATTTTCCATGCATGTTTATGTTCGAATTTTCAAAATCCGAACACATTTTGCTTTTAGCCTCCCTCTGTTTCGCCAATTCGAGTAAGAGTTCCGAAAAGTAGAGGAGATGAAGACCATGAAAGTGTGGGTCATTTCCTACGTTTGTTAGAGTCTGAGAATTCGCAATATTGGCATGGTAGTCATATTTTCATAGTGGGGTTGAATAATATATCATTTATGGCCATTATAGAAAATTACAAATTACAATTTACAAATTACAATCCATGGATGCCTCGCGAAATAATATTAATGAAAGAAGAGATATTGTTTGAAATAGTTTCGCAAGAACGCTCGTTGAGAGAAGAACGCCGAGGAGCAATGGGAAACATTACAGCGAAACCCCCGCTCAACCATTCTGTTTTTTCTGCATTACCTCCATCTTTTCTTCAATCCGCGCGGTTTCGAAAAGAAGTTTCCATCGATTCTCTTTAGCTTTCGCTTCACTAACCGTCTTGCTCTTATCAGCGGAGAAGTGTACTTTCCAGATCTTTAGGAAGTTTTTGTTTAATTAATTGTCAAATTAACTTTTTGTAGGTTGTGGTAGCCCCTCGTCGTCAGGGAGGAATGTTTCGTGTCGCTAATACCAATACTACCACACAAGGCACTGCAACTGCTGCCCAGAATGGACCCGCCGTATGTTATCCCAACCTTTTTAGACCAGAATTTTATTGTTTTGACCTCGTGACCTTTACCGATTTCAGCCGCCCGCTGAAAATCCAGCAGAAGCCAAGTCGGCAATGCTCACGCAGATCAAGGGAATGGCGGGAGAAAGACAGGGTTTGAAATGACTCTTCCTTCCTTATTAATCTTTGATCTCTTCAGCTCACGAGGAAGTGGTCACAGTGGCTGCTTCCACGGAGAAGAGCGACGCTGAGAAGAAGGTTCGTTGATTTTTTTATATTTATTTAGAATTAAGCGAATTCCCAGGCTCTGGAGGCTCGTCAGCAACTCCTAGCTGCGCAGAATGCTGCCAAAGTAAGATATTTATATATTTGCATCAATTTGGTCCTGAAGCTTTTGAATCAATCGATTATCAAGAAAGTGTGAAACGTAACTCGGAAATGAGATAAACTCAACCCTGCGGATTGGAGATGGGAACCAGATGTTATTTCTTTGATCGGGTAGACTTCCAGATGGAAAAGAGAGGAACCTCAGCTGACTTTCCTTCGGTCCCTCCATTCAATTCTCCTATGTTCATTCTTCTCTCTTTCTTCGTTATCACAACAGAGCAATGATATATCTCTTCTCTGTCCATTCTTTCGAACTGTTTGCCACTTCTCAGACCACTTGATCTTATTCTCTCTTAGACTTGTCCTTTCCTTTTCCTCGAACGCCTTTTTCTATTTCATCAATCATTCATTTCAGGCAGCTCAGGCTGCAGCCATCCAACAAGCAGCACTTCAGGCTGCCGGAAACCAGGTTGTTATTGTTGTTGTTTTGATGTGAATGAGCGATCGATTTCAGTCGGCATCCAAGCAACAAGCAGAGGCCGAAGCAGAGATGAGAGCCAAGCAGGCACAGGTACTTTATATTCTTCCTTCTTTGATTCCGTTGTTGAAATTCTTTGTCATAATTCAAAAAATCACAACAACAACAACAACAACAGAACAACAACAAAATGTATGGCCTCAGGCTCAAGCTCAGGCTGAGGCCGAGAAGAAGAAGGCTGAAGAGAGAGTGGCTGCACAGAGAGCAGCACAACAAGAGGCACTCGCTAAGGTGGACTATTTGGATTTGAGAAACTCCAGGAAAACAATTTGAAGTTAACTTTGAACAAATTGCAGGCCCAAGAAGCCGCCAAGAAGGCTCAAGCTGACGCCCTCGCTAAGGTATTAGTAGACTTTTAAATCTTTTGTAATATAATATTTGCAGGCTCAAGCAGCTAAGCAAGAGGCTGAGGCTCGTGCCAAGGCACAGGTAGCGTAGATTGATTGAATAGTATTATCATCATCGAATATTGTCTAATATTAGTCCCCCTTTACTTGTAAACAGTGGATAAACAATACTCACCTCGAATTCTCAGATATATTTTGCATCTGTATCTATCCCCCACTGTTCTCCACTAATTCATACTTTCCCATTACTTCGAGTGTCGAGTGTTCTCCTTTGCAGCAAGCAGCAGCACAGCAACAGAAACCTGCAGCACCTGCAGCTGCGCAGACAACCCAGCAGCAGACTCTGCAGCAGGCGCAGCAACAGCAGCAGAACAGAGCTCAGGCTGAAGCACAAGCGAGAGCTGCACAGGTTGGTTGATCAAATTATTGTACAACAATGCCATTTCTGTATTTTCTTTCCTCTGTTAATTTTACCAATGAAACATAACGCCCAAGAACATTTTGAAAGTGGATTGAGGAGACATTTATTCTTCAGGCAAAAGCTCAGGCCGAAGCACCAGCGAAAGCTGCGCAGGTTGGTTGATGGAGTTGTAGATAGTTATGAATGATGCACTGAATGATGACTTATGTGCCCATATATATGATATATTGTTTCCCATCTTATAAATAGCTTCGATGAACATATTAGAACTGAATATTCGTGAATGAGCAGATCCATTTTCAGGCAAAAGCTCAGGCAGAGGCGCAAGCTCGCGCCATGCAAGCAAAGGCTCAGGCTGAAGCCGATGCCAAGGTTTGAAAATCAAATTGTAGGATGGTCTAACGGCATTGGCGTTCAGGCCCGTGCTGCAGCCGCTCAAGCACAGCAACAGAAGCAAGCACCAGCTCCCGCTAAGCCTGCAGCCCCTGCTCCGGCCAAGCCTGCAGCACCTGCAGCAGCACCCAAGACTCCTGCTCCTGCTGGTATGAAAGACTTCTATTCATTTTATCCAACTTAATAATTTTAGCCGCAGCAAACGGCGCGGCCAAGACGGGAGTGGCTCAAGCTAACGGAGCACCTAAGACGATGCAGCAGTCACAGCAGTCCACTGCAGTGCCCCAGGTGGGCATCTCACTGGTCCGTCCTTTCCTCTTCTCTTTCTATCCTCTTTCCTTCCATCACCTGACTAATGCGCGAAAACGTTCGAAACGAAAGAAAACATGATAATGAGTGTGGGCGAGAAGGGGATGACTCTTCCCTTCTCTCCCCCGTATCCCGACAGTCTCTTTATCTCTCTTTCTCTACTCTCTCTCTCACTTCTTCATTGTCTCTCATCATGTTCTTCGTTCTGTCAACATTGAGTATAGACGAGCACTTATCACTTATCTCATCACCTCCCCTCAAACAACCGGATATCTTTCAATCGATAACACCCACTTCTTTTAGCCGCAAAGGTAGGTGTTTTTGTGTATGTGTATTGTACTCTCTTTCAACATCAAAATTCTCTCCAGCAGCGTATGGGCCAAGAGATATCTCAACCTCGTGTCCAGACTACTCGAACTGCCGTGCCAGCCCCCGTGGCTGCGGCCCCCGCGCCCAAGGCCGCACCTGCAGCACAGGTCGGTGCAGCTGACCAGACTCAATGAACTATTATGCAATTATGCAGACTTTCAATTGGAAATGGTTTTTTTTAATCCATTATCGAAAGTATGCGTGTTAATCTACTCACTCATGGAAAATAGCAGTTTTTTCTCAACGAAGATTAATAATGAGTCATCAGGCTTTAGCGTGTTATCCCACCCTGATTGCTTACTCTCCACTAAAGTGAATCCAGTAATCATAGTTCATCCAGACGCCTCAACAACAGCCTCGTCCTTCTCCCTCTCAACAGACTCCAATCACTCCTCAGATGAAGCCAACTGTACAGATGACAAGGGGAAATGTCGGATTCGACGCCCAAGCTGCGAATAATGCCACTCCAGTGCCTGTTGGGCATACTGTTAGTTATTCTTCATCAGATCAAAGATCAAAGATTCTTTAGGGTTGTATTGTTGATCTTTGATCTTTCCAGCAGCTGAAGGCTCCCGGAAAGGTGGCAGTTCCTCAGCTCCAGAAGGAGGAGGTTCAGAAGGCCCCTGCTGAGAAACCAGGACAGACCGCACTCAAGCAGGCTGCTAAGGTAAATGGTAACCGAAAAAAAAACGGATCTGCGACCTTTGAGAAATTTCTGAAACTAGACCCATCCGTTCACTAGCCCTCTGTCCCCTTCTGATCTTTCGTGTCCTCTTCCTCCCCCGCTTCTCCCCTTTCCTCTCCCACTCAACCTAACACCTGGTGTCATCAATCTCCTCTTGATGCCCCACAACCCTTCTCCTCTTTCCCTTCTGAATAATCCGTTCCATTGCTAATCACTTCATTCCACCCTGCAGGTAACGGAAGAAGTGCTCAGTAACGAGCAGATTCGTACTATCTCCAACACATCTTCCAATCGCCCTACGATGAGAGCTGATGGTGTGGCTGGTCGATTCGTCGAACAGGAGAATACGGTGGGCGACGAATACTAATCATCAATGCCGTCGGAAATCCGATAGGCGCCGTTTACTAATGGGTGGTGTGAACGGGGTGGAGAAAGAAAGACCAATTGCTTGCGTTGTGTAGATCTCTCCCCTCTCTTAGATGCTCATACTCTCTTCATTTCTCTTCATCTCTCCCTCTCTTCAATCTCCTCCCCTCTCTTTATTCCCTCCTCTCCTCCCACTCGTTCCAATGCAGTCAAGAGTCAGAGGAGTGTAATCTCTCTTATCGCAAGACTCTGTAACTTCTTCCCTTCTCTTCTCACCTTTACTCTTCCATCACTCAACAAGTAATCAATCCTATCCCTTCCATCCTCTTTCCTTTCTCTCTTCTCTCATCCTATCGTATTCCATCTGTTTCTTAACGAAAGAACGCCTGTTATCTGTTTCCGTTCACTCTATTATTTCCCCCTTCATTGATCCTCTAGTCTTCTTCCTCTCTCATGCTTTTCTCCCTTGGTCTACTACGAAAGACGCCTGTCAAAGAGCCCAGACTGCATAAGAAGAGACGAAGAGTACTGTAATTCGTAGATAGATCCCATCTCCGTTTGATCTCCGTTCGTAGATGTCTTTGAACCCCCATTCAACTCTGATCCTTCCTCCTTTCAGCCCGCTCCTCTACAGAGCGTCACTCGTGGATCCAAACTGGAGGGAGCAAAGAAGTGGGAGGTACGATAGATTATGAGAGTACGGTAGTCAATTGATATTACAGGAAGAACGCGCTCGTGAAGCAGAGGCGAGCAATATGGGACAGACGGAAGTTCCCGGCGGAGTCAGACTCAATGTATGTTCCTTCACTTTTCTTCATAATTTCAACTACCTATCGCCATTGATGAACTCGAATGTTTGATATATACTAGTGATAGCCGTAGAATCCGATATCAAAGGCATTTTTCCTCTTCAGGATGATGCCTGCTGGCAGACTCAGCATCGAGTGCCGGCCGAAGCTGTCGTTCCTCAGATTGGAAAGATTGTCATTCCTGAATTGACGGATGCCCATGAGACTCAGGTAACTTCATGGACTACTACTCCCCTCCTCTAAACCCTCCCATCTTCCTTCCTTCCTCTTGTTGTGATTGGCAGTGAAATTGGGGCGAGGGCGCCAGCTGTTCGAATCTGAACTTTTTACACACAAGAAGAGAGGGAGGATCCGACCGGAAATAGAAATGAGATTGAGATTCAAACGTATAAAATCAATCGATTTCTTCCAGCCTACCGTAATCGTTCGCAAGCCGGCCGGATACGAGAAAGTGAAGTGGAATGAGTTCCCTGAGGAAGTATGCGTGCTTCGATTTCAAATATTCGAATAAATCAAGTATTCTTGAAAAATAAAATGATTTAGATTCAACCGGAGCGTCAAACGGCTCCTCGCACCAAGGCTCAGGAATGGGTGCCTGTCAACAATGTTAGTTTACTCACAAACACTTGTCATTTTAGCAATTTGTGTTCAGGAAGTAACTGAGATCACTCGCACCGGTTTTGCATCGGGAAAAGTGAACAAAGTGTGGCCGCCTCCTGCTGATGAAATCACCAAGGACGCGTATGTCTCCAATATTATTTCTATTTTTTACAGCCTACTCTGGTATCTCGTGACTAGTTGCTAACTAGTTGGTGACTAGTTGCTGGCGGATAGGGAAACAACTAGTCAGGATACTAGTTAGCAACTAGTCAGCCACTAGTCAGCAACTAGTTGGGGGGATAGGCCACGCCCACTTTCAAATCGGAGGGATACTGTATTATTGATCGATATCGTATGAGTGAACCTCATACTGTAACTGATCCATACATGGAGCGTCCATGTATGGTAGTCACATCCAAAAAGCCATCCCTTATGGGATAGCAGTAGACAGCATCCACATTCGGGAGCCGTCTGATCATATTCTGACGAGGGGAGAAAAATAAGCGCTTATAGGCAAGGCGAGTGCTAGTCACGACGGGTAGGAAAACACCATCCCAACTAGTTGCTGACTAATTGCTAGCAACTAGTCAGCGCCCAACTAGTCAGCTACTAGTCGGACCACTTGTCAGCAACTAGTTGGCGCAGACTCCGCCCACCCCAACTAGTCAGCAACTAGTCACGAGAAACCAGAGATACCTTCGAACTCGAAAACATCTAATCATTTGCAGTGGTCAAGTGAACCGCGTGAAGGTCGGAGACGATTTGGGATGGATTCGACAGGTAATACACCAAAAAGTAATAATTAATTAATTATTTTATTAATTTCAGGAGCAACAAGAAGTGATCAAATCGGTTCCCCGCACTTCTCGTATCGCCCGCGCCTGGCCGCCCCCTGAGGATGAGAGAGAACAATTCGCCGTCCAGAGTATGATTCAATCTACATTTTTTCCTGATTCTCCTTTATTTCATGAATTCGACAAAATTAATTTGTGTATTTGAAAAAAAAATTGTTCAGCGGCACACATGCCCGTAGTGCAGTGGCCTCCTCCAGAATTCGAGCAGATGGAACAGGAGAAGGTGAGTGACAATGGGAGGACGGGCCGCTTCTTCTATCTGATCTATGATAACTGATTTAATCAGTGATGAAATAATCAAGGAATAATCCATTCATTCTTCAGATCGAAGTGCTGGCTAAGCACATTCCTGCTAAGAAGATGGGCGAGAGACAGTGGCCTCCTCCTCCCCCTCAATATTACAGTACGATTTTATCTATTCTTTTTACAAAAAAACATAATAATATTAGGAAATAAATCATAATTCGTCACTTTGCAGTCCCTGGCAACGAGAACCCCGTGGCGTAATCTGTCTCCATCGCCCTCCTTTGCTTCCATCGATTCTTGCTCCATAATATCCGGTGTTCTCACACTAATCACTCACTTCGCCTTCTCTCTCTTCTCAAACCCGGCGTCAAACTTCTGCTTACGGCTTCTAACTCGTTTCTGCTTCGTAGCTTCCCTGCCAGAATTGATGAATTCATCTCGATCAATTTGGAATCGAAAGATTTCGAGTGGATTGAGATGCTTTCTTCTATTCAGTCGCCTCCCAATCTCTTTCTGTATTATTATTGCCAACATGGTGTCCGCACATGTATTTTTGTATATCTTTATCAAATTATATTTTTGTCCACTCGATTGGATTGATCTAGTTTCTAGCTTCTGTCTGCATTGTCAATGGAATGCTATCGAATTGGGTCTCCGCATCGATAAATGAGATAAAAAATGAGAAGAAGCTACTTATAAGTGTCACTGAAAGTGGAGGAACCCGTTGGGAAGCACAGAGATTGTTGGTATTGGATAGGGTGGAGAGCAAGGAAGGATGGGAAGGGAGGTTAGCAGAAATCAGGAGTGATCTTCAAGGGGCAATTCACGTGGCCAGTCTCAAGAAGAATTGAGAGAATACAGAAGAAAACATAGAAAACGATCATGACCAAACCGAAGAATTTGTCCATCTGAAAGTAGGGATAGATACTAAGTATTCCAGTTTAATTTATTCTAACCTGCCATGACGATAGTGCAACTCCAATGACAAGAACGAGAAGCATTAGAAAGAGCATTCCGACCTACAAAATGGATATTTCCATCCGAAAATTGGAAAGGTAAACTAACAGAGCAGATTAGTCCGTTGGAAATCACAGAAACAGTTGGAATCTCAGAGAAGGGAGCTTTGATGAATTGAATTGAGAAGAAAATCAACCATGGGATTGGTAGGCTGTAATCAGTTAGTTACCATTACATTACCAAAGCGAAAAGAAATAAAAGTTCAACCTACCCAACGCAAATGTCGAAAAGGTTGCTTCCAATTGAACTGGATACAGCCATGTCACCCAGTCCCTTTCGAGCCACAATTACACTGAAATTGAATGAATATGACAAATGAAAATGAAAAATTTGAAAACCTCGTTATCAAATCGGGAATACTCGTTCCAGCAGCAAGAATAGTTAGGCCCATAATCTGCAAAATATTATTTTTATTTAATTCAAAATAATTAAATGGAATACCTCAGTAGGAATACCGAGAGTCTCTCCAATAACATTGGCCCACCAAACCATGAGATATGAATAGAAGGCAATCCAGAGAATCGAACCAATGAACGTTATTGGGAAGAATTTACGCATTTCCTGATGAGTATTTATTCTGTTTATAAATTTATGTTAATATTAGATAAACTTACGAGACTTCTGGTATCAGGAAGGGTCAAATAAAGAGGAAAGGTGATCGGAGCAAGAATAACGTACATGATTCGCTGTAGAATACACTTTATTCTAGGGAAATTTTCGATATATCTCACCCTATGCAATGTTTCAGGCCAGCTCATGTCCAGAGGAGAATCGTCATGGGAAGTTATCGATGCTGCCTAAATTTTTGAACGTTTTCCCAATATTTTTTTTAATTAAAATAACCTTTTCAATGCTTCTCCTCGACGGCCTTCCGTTTCCATTTGAATTTCCATTTCCATGTCCATTCGCCTGATTCGGTCCATTTTCTGTTCCTTGGGAATTCTTCGTTGGTGGTCGTTCCTCCAAATATCGAGATGATCCATTCACAGAGAGACCGTTCGACTGCAACACAAACGAATCAATATTGTCATTCTCATTTTGTTGTTTTTCGTTCTGCCATTTTGATTGAGATTGTCAGTCTTCTCTTATCTGTCTCCTTTATGACTGAAATATCTGAAGTACTGACCTTTACACTCTCGACAGGCGTTAGTCCATTCCTGTCATTCGCAGTAGAAGAAACTGTTGACACAGAGGATCGAGCTGGCTTTACCTTGAATAAGAAAACATTCAACATAAATCAGCAGTAATGATAGCTAACAGTAAGAGTATTGTTCTTATTAGCTGGTTTCACATGGATAATCTTCACATTATTATTGCACTGCATTGAGGTTTCTTCCTCTGATCGAGGAGTGGGTGATTCTAAAGAGCCATTTTATCGTTAGTATTCTTTACTGTTAGTACGAACTGAGGTTTAGTAGAGGAAAGAAGTGCCAAGAAGTATTATCAATCGAACCTTCATCATCAGTGGGAGCCATGGCCATTGATAGAATACCATGACGGATACTAGGAGCTCCGCCGTGAATAAACTTGAATAGATAAGGTTAAATGGAAATGATAGAGATTTTTAGATCTAACCGGAATTGATTTTCGTGCGCCGCTATGGAAACTGGCGGATGATCGAATGGAATCACTTCTCGGTCCGAGTGTAGGAGGAGGAGGAGGAGAGGCCTATAGGAAATACTATTACTAGTCTCTTTTGAGAGAGTTTGCAATAAAAATATATAAAACTTGCCGCTGTTTCTCCTTCTGTGATTTGAGGCAATCGGAATAGCCGACTCTTCACTGCATTTTCGAGTTGTTCGTTGTATTTCATGAAGATTCCATAGAGAATGTAGACGATTAGCATTGAGAGAGCCTACATTTATTTTATTAAATATACGATTGTGTGCTTGCTTCGAAATATTCAGTGGTAATTAAACTTGGAGCCTATTGCAAAAATTACTTTAAAAATTCACATGATGATTTGTTTATTTTTGGAGGTTCCCCTTCCCTTCGTCTGACCTCATGCCATGCAATCTTCTCATCAGCGAAGAATACAACGAGAAGAGCAAGGGCGAAGATGTAGAAAGACATGTCTCTGAAAGGAATTCAATTCAATCCGAATAAACTCTTTCGGATCAATTGCCTCGATTAATCTCGCTCCTCACTAGACAGCAAATCAAACTAATCTCCCTACTCGATGGGAACTCATAATTTGCAGTTGACATTCGTCTAATGGGAACAATTTCCGGTTCGCAGATTAATTGAGTGGGTGAGAGTCTTCCAGAGCCAAACCGTGTTTTCCCCTCCCCTTCTCCCATTTTGTTTTTTTTCTAAATACCTGAATAGTGGCCACCAAGTGAGTTGAAGGACCTCCCGTGAGAAAAGAGTGCAGAAGGCAAGGACACAAAGAATATTGAATGTTGCTGATCCTGCAATTATTGATTGAACCTCATGACTTCAATGAACCATCTTTTTGTCCGTTTTATGAGTTCCATCTTTTATGAACACTGCATGCTTTTGCTCTCATTTCGTGTCTATCGATCATTCAGGAAACGTGGAAAGAAGTCGGGATTTCGGTGGAATGAGTTAGATGAGGGAGAATTGAGTGGAGAAAGAGAGGAGATAGGGGGAAGTCTGGAATTGGAAATGAGAAGAGGTGGAATGAGGACAGGATGGATATGAGAGAAGAGCACGAAGAGAAGAGGGGAAGGGACTGGTCTAAGATGAGGAAGAGGAAGGAAATAGGAAGCAATAAACATATGGAGAAGAGGATATCATCAATGTTTCAAGGAATACGTGCGAAAAGGAACTACGTGTTCACACAATTCACTTCAATCGATATAGAATTTCCAACTGACCAACAATCGTTCCAATTCCAACGTTGTCTTGTGCAATGAAAACTCCAAACATCGAAGTGAAAAATTCAGGAGCCGATCCACCTGAAGAAATATGAGTGAACGTGAATATACGAGGAAAATTCGAAATTAGTTCTAATTGCCGACTTATTTTCATTTCCTTCTTACCGGCAGCCATAAACGTCGCTCCCGCTACGTCATCAGAGATTGATAACTGAAGATGATTCGATTAGGAACGATTACGTAGGTGATTGGAATTTATCAGTTGAATAACTCGAATAATATAGAAAGATGATATAAAAGCGATGAACTAGCCTTCTCAGTGAGAACTCCAAGGGCGGGAACAAAGAATTCATCACAAACGATCGCCAATGCAACGAACATGTACACCAATCCTGAAGGAAAATTAACAAAACATCAAATTTTGAATTTTATGTCTACGTCTACTAAATTGTCATTCCCCAACAAATTCTCGTGTCTGTTAGAAAAGTTTAAAAAATAATATTTAGACCCTGGAATTCGCAGTGCATTTTTGCGTCACATTTGTCACAGTTCAATTTTATATAAATTGCAGAGGAAACAGTTTAATTTGCAGATTGTTTCGATGGAATATGAACATAGGCGAAGAATGAATGAAATAATATCATGCAGATCAAAAATGCGCATTTACCGATGAAATGTAGAAGAACAGCTCCACTTCTTCTCTGTTCCATCGTGAATGCATCAGGAGGGAAAAGGGACGAGTTCCCGTCCGATTTTACTAAAAAAAATTGCTAATTATGATTAAAAGTTCCCATCTCAACTACAGAATTCTGTTTCAAAAAATTCACAAATCGTTTTTCTCACCTGGTTTCTTATCCTCACAATCATCATCAAATAGAATGAGATTCCTCTTGACTCTTCGATGTTCTTCATCTTTGTTTACTTCTCCTTTCCAGAATGAGTATACGAGTATAACAGATAGGAAGAGTGCAGCAACAACGGCCGTTCTTCCTCTTCTTCTCAATGATCGCATCGATCGAGTTGACGATGCATGAATGAATCCCATTGTGAATCAGCCAGGACTCTTCATTCGAACTGGAACAACAATGGGAACTTATGTGTGTTCTGGACCAGGTTGCGACCGCTCTGAATATGTGGGAAAATGAATGCTCTGCAAGAAACAGTAGGGGGCCAAAAAAGAGAAGGATTCTGATTAGGGATGGGATCAAACGAATGGAGTCTTGGAAGACAAGTTGGAACTGCGCACCAAAGGTGAGAGAGATGAGTGGGCAGAAGGGAATTGCGTGATGAGGAGAAATTAGAATGGAACGAAGGGAGGAGAAAAGAGAACGAAGGAGTTCTTGGAATTTATAGACTTTATTGCTATTCAACTGATTTACGATATCCCGATTTTGTCGAAGCCGGAAATAGTACAAGGAAGTAAGTGAGTCGATGGGTGCAAGGTTTTATGAGCGACTCCAATGGAGGAGGAGGACGATGGAAGTTATGGGAGGTTACTTTTATGAAGGGACAATGAGTAATGGAATACTCATGTTCGAGAAAGGATCTTTGATCTTTGAAGGACTTGGGCAAAAGAAATATAGTGAGTTGCAACGTTCTTCAAGTATATAATATGAAGTATCAATGGAAATATCGATTTTTGGGAGGTACAGAATTTTCGAAAAATTATCGGAGGTTCCAAACTGGAATAAAAGTCGAGTTTCGAGAGGGGGAATCGAGGGGAAAAGATGATGAAGAGATGGAGGATAGAAGGAGGAAAAGGAGAAAGGTAGCGTGTGAAGGAATCTTTGATGAGGAAATCGAAGAAGAGGAAGAGATGAAGAAGAGTTGAAATTGGGAGAAATGAGAGGGCGATGGGAAATGTAAGGACGAATATCGATTGAATTCTACGAAATTGTGATATGTTTCATGTTCGAATTCAAGTGAATCTGCCACTCCCATCGATTCAGAATCTCCGTTGTAGGGAGGGACGTCGTTTATTGATGGATGTGAATGAGAAAAGGAGATGAAATGAGGATAATTCGAATATCCGGAAAATAAGTGAATCGAATGGAAGAAGATGGGATAGAAATGAGGAAAAGGGAGGGAACCACATAATTCAGAGCCATTTAGAAATGGAAAAATGGCTCTCTCAAACAATCGATCGAAGAAAAAAATCACAATACATTTTTAGTGCAGTCCATCGATAATTTAGCATATTTGGATAGAATGAAAGTATGATTATGAGGTCTTCTTGCCTCATTCTCTCGTTCTTCTTTCATTCCTTGCGGTTGCCATCCACAATCAATCCCCTTCCCTTCTACTCGTCACTCATTTCAATACTCGTCCTACTCGGTGAGCAATTTCTCTTTTCAATGCAAAACATGACCACTTCTTCAGAAAATGGATTCCACTACTGTCTCTGTGAGTGACTCCTCAGTGCTCATTCAATGATCGATATCAATCTCCTTTCCCTCTGCAGTACCTTCCTCCCATCATTTGCTACACTGATGGTTCGTGTAGAGAAGTGAATGGAAAAGGAGTCTCATCTGGAATTGGAATCTACTTTGGCCCCGCCCATCCACTCAATACGAGCAAGAAACTCGATGGTAACAACACTTTACCTTTGAATTTGTGTCGCAGACAACAACTCCGTTTAAAAGGGAGATATTCCAGAGAGTGAACCTGGCCCTCCCACAAGTTGTCTCAAACTTGGAGGCAACTTGAGGGAGGATGAGAATAAATTAGTGATGTAGAGTAAGGACATTCCCATTGTCAGGTCCTCGTCACGAATCGGGAGTAGCAGAGATAATCGCAGCTCAGATTGCACTGACGAAGATCCATCAATGGAAGGGATTCAAGTGAGATAGAGAAGAAATGATAAGGGAAGAATAAGTTATTACAGTAATCAATCAGTGATCATTCGCACTGATTACATGGGAATTATCGATGCGATGGTCAATGGAAATTATGGAAGATTCGCTGAGATGTATGATGATCTGAGAAGATCTGCAGAGAAGTGAGAGAGATCATTGATAGGTAGAGTTCGAAATAGGGGTAATCGTCTCTTCATTCCTCATACTCTCTCGCCGATCAGAGAGGGGAGAGTGAGCGGAATGAAGACCTCCGTATTTCGAACTTTACTGATAGGACTGATGTGTATATGAATTATTCAAGATTTCCCTCTGGTGTCACTTTCGATCACGTTGTTTCCCATGAGGGAGAAGAGGGAAATGAAGAGGCCGATCGATTGGCACGAATGGCTATCAATCTGGGAGTGTCCATTGCAAAGGTTAGTGGAGAGATGGGCTAATTGTTCCTGAATAAACTATGTAGTAGTGATCTCCCGCACGTCGCAAGTGCCTAGATTAACGGGATGACTGTACCTTTACATTTTACCAGATACTAGACACTATTTAGCAGAGTAAACAAATGGAAATAGTATTGATTTAGCCTCGTCGTGGTCATTCGACCACTCGTAGCAAATCTGCCCATGTGAAGGGAAGAAGATCCGCAATCGCAAGAAGGTAATGGAGACTACGGTAATCAGTTCATTCTAAATTACAGATCCGGTCCTGGAGTGACGGATGTGAGAGTCGTCCCTTCCCCTGTGCCCAATAGAAGAAAAGTGAACAAGAGAAAGAGAGCAAACGCAAAACGAATCGAGAGAGAAAACGCTCTTCGATTCATGAACAATCAGAAGAAGAACTAGAGAATGAACTCGTTCAATTGTACTCGGAGTTGATAAATATTCTCAATTAACATAGAAAGTGTCTTTATGTCAAAGGCATGTCTGAGTAGAGCGCACTCTATTTTTGCTCATGATAATTCTTCGCAGTTTCTCCGGGTTCACAAATCTCACGAACGAAATCAGATTGCAAATCGTTAGTTCTAACAAAATCAAATTTCCCATTACTTTTTCCTTCATTTTGTTCGGACTTCAACAAGTCCAGTCGAATAAAACAATTTCCAATTCCGATGTTCTGCGCTCTTCAAGCATCGAATTTCGATTTTATTTCGTGCAAGTTCTTCGAAATGATTTTTTCGGGTTCTCAAATTTCTTGATTTATCGACAAATCTCACGATATCAGAGAATCGGGTTTCCATTTTTGTTCGTGATTGTTCTTCGAAGATTCCCTTCTCCAATCGCTTGATTGATAAATATATTTTGCGGGAGACAAATGGTAGGCGAATAACGTTGCGTAAGTTTATCACATGCTTCGATGTATATTGCCAGGATAAAATATCGAGTGTTGAACAGAATATTATGTGATGTGAATGATGGAAAACATTCAGTGAACATTCAGACGATCAGCTCGAGAAGAATCGCGTTTCTAAAGAAGATAAAGATTGGAATTATTCATGTTTTGTCAACTGACCAGTCTGAGTCCGAGAGGAATAACTTGATCAACGGAAGAGAGAATACCATTCAAGAGAGATTTGATAGGGGAAGTGAGGCTATCGAGAGTTTGACCAACATTGATATCTCGCTTCTAAAATATCACTAATAGTTAGATTTTTTAAACAAACGTACGAGTCTAATTCCAAGAGGAAGCACAGCATCCACAGTTCCCAGTAAATCGTTCACAACTGGACGAAGTCCATCAACCAATCCATCCACTGTTTGACCGAGATTAACTTCGCGTTTCTATTTAAAAAAATCATCCATCAAATATATAAAAAAAAAGAAACGAAACATTAGTTCTCACCAGTCTGATCCCAAGAGGAAGAATCTTATCCACTGATCCCAATAATCCATTTACAGTAGGTTTCAATCCATCCACTAGGCCGTCAACAGTTTTACCCAGTTCAACATCGCGTTTCTGAATAGGCCGTAACATTCAGTTATCGATATAATAAAATTAAGTTACCAGTCTTATTCCGAGGGGAAGAATCTTATCCACGGATCCAAGAAGTCCATTCACAGTGGGTTTCAGCCCATTCACGAGTCCATCAACCGTATCTCCGATGCTCAATTCAGCTTGAGTTGAAGAGAAGATAATGAAGAGAAGGGGAAGAATGTAGAGACGACTCATTTCGAAGATTGAATGATGCTTTCATAGATAAATCCAAGCTTTTTATACCGACTAAAGTGTTTTCATGGACTATCATAGTCGAAAATAGATTGAATCTCTGCACATGCGGGATTATGCTGAAACAGAAGAGAATCAGTGAAAAGAGAGTTTGAACTTTAAAATCGTGAGTGTCCGATTCATAGTGCACTCATAGCGATTGGCTGTGGGCGGCATTACGATTATGGTGACTTTCAGAAGTTCATTCAACTATATCTATATCATCATTGTTTTCCTGTGAATAATCATGTGCGCGACTTGTGTAATTATATTAATTCCCTGTTCCTGATTTGCATCATTATCTCTTCTCCCATTTCTCATTTCCTATCTTCTCTTTTCATTTCTACTTCTTTCCTCCTCTTCGATTGGTCATTTCTCTTCTCCCTTCGTCACCATTTCAAAATTGTCTCTTTACTCGATTTAGTCGATGGGATACTTCTCATCTCATGGACGGTTCGTTCGATCTTTCTTCTCTGTAGTGTCAATACCATACTCCTTTCAGATGATTCCATTGTTAATTCTTCTGTGTGCTCGTTCTAAACGACAACAACGAGGATCTAGGGGAAGGATGGATCAAAAGGGAGATTCAACGACTCGAACTTCAACCATACCACTAATGTTCCTGAGACAATCGGTCCTACTTCTTCATACAAACAACCTCAGGTATACTGTAGATCGAATGGATATCTCAAAGTGGTTACGGTGCAGTATCCTCCTAACTTGGAATGACATTCCAGGGTGGAGTCGATTCACCGAGTGATACGAATAAAGATTCAAAGAAGAAAAGCGATAAGAATAAGGCATCCAGAATGTTCAGTCCAACAAGAAACGATGATGTGTGTAATTCCTTTGTGACTTACCTCCATCAGTAGACGTATTTCCAGCATCGCTCTTCACTCTATCAGAACAAGAAAAAGGAATTGAATATTGTGATCAGTCCAAAAGCCAAGGTTTGATGGAAGATTACAGTAAATAATTACTGTATTTCAGTCAAACAAATCAAGCAAAAGTTTATGCAAAACTGCAACAACTCCGAAATTGCTCGTCAGTGGAAAAGTGGGAATTATTCATCTTCTCGCTTTAATTGATCTTTGATCTTTACAGGAAGACGATAAAGTAGCTACGGCTTGGCCAGTTCGACCCTGTTGGAGTGATGCTGTTGCGGAGAGTGTTAGTTTGATAGACAAGAATGATCTTTGATCTTTGATCTTTCAGCAAATTCAAGATGATCTCTCTGATTTTGGATTGACGAAAACGGGAACGGCGAGGACTAGAGGAGATACAAATAAATCAGCATTTATGAGCGAGAAAAAGAAAGATAAAAATGAGAAGAAAGGAATAAAGAAAGAAGACAAGACCGATGATGGAAAGAAATCTGTATTCTTTGATGAGAAGAAGGAAGAGAAGGCTGATGAGAAAAAAGGGGAAAAGGCTGAAGAAAAGAAAGAAGAAAAGGTTGTGGAGAAAAAAGAGGAGAAAATGGAAGAAAAGAAAGAAGAGAAGAAAGTTGAGAATGATGAAACGAAGAAAAATGAGAAGGAAGAGATAAAGGAAGAAAAGAAGGAATAGTCATTCCTGTCACACTTGATTACAACTAGAATAAACCTTGATATTATTTTTCTTGATTTCCTTTGTTCATTTTCAATACGCCTGTAAAATTCATATTCAAAAATCCAAAAAATTGTTTTTGATCAAAATATAATTTCTTCACTTCTACTCGTTACTCGATGGCAGTCCGGTTGACTCTCGTATTTCTCCTCGTTTTTCGTTTCGATTTTCATACTGCTCAAGATTGGAAAAAGAGCGGAATTGACTTCGCTAATTCTGATTACGGTGAATTCCTCATCACACTCATCTCGATTTCCCAGTATTTTTTTCAGATTATGAAGGATGCGGAATTCCGGGAATGCGAAAGAGAATGAAAAGGGAACCTCTATCAATCGGCGGAAAATCAGCAAGGAAGGGAGAGAATCCATGGGCTGTCGCCATTATGAAATGGAGTGAGCTTACTGAACGAAGATTTTTCTAATCTCTGTCCAATTGAGACGACGAAAGTCACTTCGAGTTGTGTGCTGGTACTCTGATCTCACGAAGACACGTTGTGACTGCAGCCCATTGTCTGTTCAATGGAGATGAATATACTACGAATGAAAGAGGAGGTAGTAGTTGCGGGTGAGATCCAATCTCTTTTGCATTGTTACTCTTATCTTCAGCACGGAAGAATATTACGATTTTGAAGAGTACATGGACATCACCAAAGTGGCCGTTGATGGTTTCTTATCTTTATGTTTTGCATTTAAAGTCATTCAATCGTTCAGGACCATGTCTTTTCTCGAGTAATTGCGATAAGAAAGAATGGAAGTCACAACATCTAAAAATAGTGAAGTGCTTAAATATTTCATTAATATTTCTTATGAACTAATTTAGTATGTCGCTCTTTCCATTCTTCGAACGTAAATGTGAAATGGGAGATGATCTTCTTATTCTCACACTTGAAAAAGAGGTGCAACACATGTAATTGTCGTACTTTGTTGTATTCTCTTCTACTTTCAGGTCAAATCAAATCATGCGTGTATTCCATGGTTGCATGATATTATTCTCCCTCAATCAATCGAAGTGGAATCATTTGGATGGGGATCAAGTACACAGAAGATTTTAGTGCGTGAAGATCGGACGTATTCTATCAGTCAGTTGATCTGATTTCATCAATACGGAAGCAAACTTGCAATTTTCAGCCGAGAAACGAATCGGAAATGCGTACGAAAACAAGATGCAAACTGTGAAACTTGGTAAGACCGATCTCAAGTGCAAGTGAGTTATTTTGGCTGCATCTTCTGGTAATAGATTTGGTTGTTTTTTTTAGATTTGATCACAATTCGTATCTTGAAGACAAAATCTGTGTGGAAGAGCTACGAAATGTTGCTGTCTGCCACGTATGTTACTTTTCCTTTTCTTACCTTATTTCAAAAGACAAATTATATTCTCAGGGCGACAGTGGTGCTGGTCTCCTCACTACTCTCTACAGGAAAACATTCGTATTGGGAGTTCTTTCTTCTGGAACTGATTGTGAAAAACTAATCTATTCGACTGGAGAGGCTGTAATTTTTTGCACCAAGTGAATAATAGCTATAATGCTAATTTCCAGTTATTCACTGATCTTCATCTCTTTCAAGCAACAATCGATAAAACGATCGGAACTGTAGGACCGTATCCGGATTGATATCTCCCCTACTCACTATGAACCCATTGAATAAATATTTACTGACATTACATCGCTCGTAGTTGGTTTGCAATATCCCATGTTTATACGCTTCAATTGTTTTTAAAGAATTATGGTAATACTAATAAATGCACGTCTGCACATGTGAATCGTAATCGAGTAAGACTAAAACAGATTATTCAGATAGAGTGGGAGATTATTCAATGAAGTTGTGACCGAGCTGAATGTTCGATTCATAGTGCGAATAGTGGAGGCGAAAAAAATTGTATGCTATATTTTACAAAGGTTGCCTGATTTTTCGACATAAACAAATAATGATTCGGATACAACATTCTAAACAACAATACCTTTCGCAATGTCATCAATTATTCTGATTACGGAATTGAGTGGTTGTGTTTCTAACGTATGAGAAGAGCATGATCTAATTTAGGAAACTCTCCTTCTCATCTTCTCAACATTCATTCGTTTCCATGGCTTCTCTCGACCTCTCGAATACATTTTCCTTCCGCCCCATAAATCCCCCTGCTTCTTCAATTCCTCGTCTTCCTCTATGAGGTAGTGTCATTTCGTATCCCATTCAGTCTCACCTTGAATATCACGAGAGACTACATTCTCTTCTCTTCTCGTCGTTTCACCCTTCCAATCTCCGGTCGGGGCGAGATTCAGTCAGGGAATATGGCTCGAGTCCTCCTTGGCCTTGCACTTCTACCCACTCTCATCGGAGGATACGATTACTTGAGTAAGTAATGCCTGATGAATTGTAATTTTCAATGTTTTTGAAATTAATTTTATACAATTTCAGCCGTTTCAACAGGCTGCGGTATCTCACGTGGATGCATGATCCTTCCCAATGGTTGCCATCTCGTCAATAGAGGGGCTAATTGCACTACTTCTGGTAAACGAAACGTGTTATATCTTGGTCTCTGAGTACTCGTTACTTTCAACATCAAATCTCTCCCGATCTCGTGTCAATTTGTATCTAACGAAATAAGGAAAGTGCACCCATGAATTGACGTGGGAAACAAGCGAACCAAAATAGCAACTTCGAATTCGGAAACATTTTTCAGTGATATGGGAACGAACTTCGACGGGCGTTCGATTCGAATTCTCAGCCGATATTACGAAAATGAACATGGGATTTGCCACTCATTGGAGTGCACTCGGAATATCCACTAATGAATACATGGCAAGTGTTTCCCCAGTAATTAGTTAGTGAGTACAGCTCTATCGGAGAATCGATAGACCTGAAGAGGAAGTATGGGATGATTGGGAAAATTGGATTGGAGATGTTTGTCCCGTACTCGAATCAACGGCCAGTGATCCGTTTCAGGATCTGGATACGGTACTCGAATGCGTGTTGGGACCAAATGGAACAGGAGTATTTCGAGTTTCGTGGAACGATAAAACGAAGAATGAAGTCCTCCTATCCACACCGACAGGGTTCATAACTGATGCTGTCGTGTCAAGGAATGATGGAAGATTAGTCTGTGCCGTATGTGAACACGTTAGCACCTGAGATGAAACAACTTATTGCAGGCAACGTGGAATCATGCTGCAAGATTGCTTGGCGATGACTTGTTTCGATTCAAGGTATTGAACATCATTTTCAGCAAATAAACGATCATCAGGTATACGATATTTCGAACGCATCTCAGTATTATTTACTATTAGCACGAGGCTACGCGGATCCATTCAGTGAGCATAGGTATACGAGCCATGATTATGAAGAAAAATTTATAGCACGCACAAAGTATTTCCATGACATAACCGACAGTGAATTATTCCCTTGGACTGCTGGAACTGCCGCTTCATTTTGCTCTACTTGCAGCTATGGTTGAATTTTCTCTGTCACAATCAAATATAAGAAAATCTGCAGTGAATCTATCCTCTACTGCCCATCAAGCAGTTCCTCCACGAAAGATCAAGCACTCATTTGCCATCTCTCATGGTTTGAATGACCGACAATTATAATGCTGAAAATATTGCAGGAGTGCTTATGATGTCAGCCTGGTGGATTTTCGGATCGACAGCTATTCTCTCTGCGAGATATCTGAAAAATGCGGAATCAACTTGTTGCACTGCGCCTATTTGGTGGGCGGTGAGCAGATTTTTCGAAAATTTTAGTCTGAATTTCTCCCGAAAAATAACAAAAAGCTCAACAGCTTCATCGCCCTCTGATGCTTCTCTCCTTCATTTGCGCCACTGTCGCTTTCTTCTTCATTTACTACATATCGGGATGGAGAGTACGGACATGCAATGTTGCATGCACTACTGATGTGAGACTTTACTCCTTCGCTTCATTCATGGCATCGAAGAGAGAATCAATCTCAGGACTACCTTGGGCAACTTCATGCAATAATCGGAACCGTTACTTACGCTTTCATGTGCTTCCAAGTGAGTCTCAGATTACATGATGACTTCAATTTCTTTACCCTGTTCAGGTCCTTCTCGGTATCATTCGACCCTCACTTGACTCTCCGATGCGTCCCTGTTTCAATTGGCTGCATTGGATGTTTGGATCGACAGCTTGGATCTGTGCATGTATCTTTCCCGCTTCTTGCTCTGGAATAATTATCATTCTTCAGCCACAGCCTGCGTCATGGCCATTCCCCTCGGAAAGACTGGACTTCAAACATTCTATCAGAATTGGCCACGTCATGTGATGATGGCTGTTGTCCGTACGTTGACAAAAAGTTTCTGAAATTTTTTTTGCACTTTACAGTGACATTCATCGCCACTGCAATCATTTGCGAGTACTTCCATCGATTTCGAAACCCAGAAGAGAAATCCGAGGTGAAAAATATAGCAAGTATCTGAAACGACCTCATTTTCAGTCTCCTTCCCTCTCTCCTTTCGTTCCCCTCGTCATTGTATGCAATCTACTAGTGGCCATTGCTGGAGTTGCAATCATCACGTGGATGCTTGTTGAAAATTATCTCGCCTACGGTTTCAAACTTTAAAAAGGAATAAATTATTGAACAGTGCAGTAATCATTATTTGTTTTGTTTCATTTTGTTGATTATGTACTCAAGCATTCCCAATTTAGCTCTAGAGAGCTGTGGTTTCTTTAGACATCAGGCTTCATTCACATCTACTACATTCTCACCTCTCCTTTTCCTCTTTCAATCTCCGGTTTGGGAAGACATTCAGTCAGCCAGGGCACACTTTCAATGTATCTGTTTCAAATAATTGTTGCACATCTATTGATTTTCACTGAAGCTTATGATTATTCGGGTAAGCGGATATTGATTGTTCAAAAATAAATGTAATGGAAATGAGTGTCCATTTTGTAAGCTTCATTTTTTAGCTTAAAAATGTATGATTTTTAGTTATTTCGAATGGATGCGGAAGTACTCGTGGATGCATGATTCTTCCCAATGGATGCCATCTTGTGAATAATGGTGCTAATTGCACTACTTCAGGTATCGAACATGTATCGCTTGTCTCATGTAATATTTCTAATAAAATTGAAAAAACAACATAAAGCAATGCAAATATTCCAGTTATTTGGGAGCGAACGGCAATGGACGTTCGATTCGAATTCTCAGCCGATATCTCAAAAATGAACATGGCAACTCACAGGGAAATAAGTCTACGATTTTAGACTTATCTGTAGACTTTATAAGACATCCCCACGCCTTATCTATTTCAAAGTCTAATTTTTAGACTTCCAAAGTCTACTCACGAGAATTAGACTTTTGAAGTCTATCCCAGCCAGGGGCTCCCCGACCAGCCCCTTCCTTCCCTTCCCTCCCCCCTGAATTGCTTCCAATCTGTCTTATTCATTTTCTCTGCCCTGGAAACAACTTTTGCCAACAACTCTTTATCAAAAAACTGGTTATAACTCATTGAGGGAACAGACGAAATTTACAAATAAAGAAGATCACAAAACATAGTAATTTTAAAGTTAGAAAGCTTTAAAAACTATTTACGAAACAAATAATCCAATCTTACAATAAACGACGATTTTGTGTTGATAACCATCGATCTTCTCCTTGAATATATTCGAAGAAATAACGAGGTTCTTGAGCTATCTTAGTGCACTTGTGCATGATATTGTGACCCATCAGACTGATGTTCTGAAGGGACGAGATCAATGGCAGAAAGGGAAGGGGGGGGGGGCTAACCTGAATAGGTGGAAGCATCCGGGGGATGAATTCGACCGCATGCACATCCAATATTACTCTTCATTCGCAAGAAATGAAGAATACGAAGAATTGTTTCCGGTTCGAATATAATAGTCGATTGATACTGTAATTAGAATATTCGTTGTGAGACTCACATTAGATCGAAGAAAAGACGAAATAATTGGTTGAGAATTCTTCCATATTCACTCTGATCTTCCCATTCATCGTCAAAAAAGATGTGTACTGTAATAGACAGAAGTTAAAGAGAAGTAGGGGTGGAGTACCTATCACTGACCACTGACCTTTTAGTCTGAATTGAATATCTCCTTTGCTCTTCTTATTTTCACACATTGCTCATTCCTCATCCAATCTGAATGTTTTTTTCAACACGCAACAAAGCATAAAAAAAGCGAATATAGCGACTGAAAATGATAGTATATGCATAGACTCGCGATCGGCTACGTACACGTGACGCATCAATCGCGCGTCGCGGATACTTTGATTAGATAGTCGGCTTGCGCGTATAGAAAATGCATAAATACAGCACAAATTACATTAATAAAACGTAAATCAGAGCGAAAACGAAAAATTATCGATCGATTTGACCGTACAGTAAAACTGATTAAATTAGACTTTAAAAGTTTAATACTTCGACTTGAAAGTCTAATATTTTTAACTTGCAAAGTCTAAAATATAGACTTCAAAAGTCTGACTACATTAGACTTATGAAGTCGTAGACTTATTTCCCTGTGAGAACATCCACTCACTGGGCTGCACTCGGAATATCGACTAATGAAATTATGGTGACCAATCATCTCGTTTGACGAAACCAAAAACAAGCAAGTGCAATACTTCTGATCTTTGCAGGAACTTGACACTGTTCTCGAATGTGTTCTCGGTCCTAACGGAACTGGAGTATTCCGAGTATCGTGGAATGATAAGACCAAGAATGAAGTCATTTCTGCGCCTTCTGGTTTTATCACCAATACAAGTGTTGCTAGCGATGACGGCAGACTTGTTTGTGCGGTAAGACGTTGGGAATTGAAGCCATAACAATTATTGCAGGGAACCTGGAATCATGTACCGAGATTGCTCGGAGATCCGAACTTTCTGTTCAAAGTAAGAATGTTTACCTCTTCAAAAATAGTGCCGATAAATTTAGGTATACGATCTATCCGGTTCGTCAAAGTACAATTTGATGCTTGCAAGAGGATACGCAGATCCTGTCAGTTAGTTTCTTAGCTTCCGTGAAAATGAATGTCGAACAATACTCAGCACTGGTGAAAACCGGCCACGTCCTAATGGACACTGAATTCTTCCCATGGGTAGCACTGTTTCACTGTTTCATGTTTCAACTGTTTCATGTTTCAACATGTTTCAACCACTGTTTCATTCTGTTACAACTGCAGCTATGGTAGCAACAGTTTCTCTATAATACTTCATTCCTTTTTCACACAGCCGACCTCTCGTCATCTGCTCACCAGAGTTCTCCTCCTCGAAAGATCAAACAGCAATTTGCGATAACACATGGTTCGAAATTACCTATATATTTCAAGCGATTTGAAATCGTATCATTACAGCAGTCCTAATGATGTCAGCTTGGTGGATCTTCGGATCGACTGCAATTCTTTCCGCGAGATATCTGAAGAATGCGGAATCAACGTGCTGTACTGCCCCTGTTTGGTGGGCTGTGAGTGAACATATACATGATCCTTGGTAATCTTTATCACCAGCTCCATCGTCCTCTGATGCTTCTCTCCTTCCTCTGTGCTTCCATCGCTTTCTTCTTCATTTATTACAGTCTCGGATGGAAAGTGAAGACATGCAGTATTGAGTGTCCAACGGATGTGAGTTCAACTCAAAAAAAAACTAGCTTGATTCCCTTTCAGACGTATCTCGGAATAATTCACACTTTAGTAGGCACAGTAACTTACGCATTCATGTGCTTTCAAGTGAGTTTTTTGTTCGAAATATGTGAAAAAAATTCAAATAAAGGTTCTGCTCGGCATCTTCCGTCCCTCTACGGACTCTCCAGTTCGTCCATGCTACAATTGGCTGCATTGGGCTTTCGGAACTGCATCATGGATCTGTGCATGTATCGTCAAATTTTAAAGCTATCCTTCAACGAGCATAACTTCTAGCGACAACCTGTGCCACATCGCTGGCCTTCGGAAAGACTGGACTACAGGCATTCTATCAGAATTGGCCACGGCATATCATGATGACTATTATTCGTAAGATTTACATCCCTGTTTAATTTACAAATCACTCTTTCTACAAATCAATCTTTCCAGTTACATTCATCGCCACTGCGCTCATTTGTGAGTACTTTCAAAGGTTTCGCGTTGCAGAAGGAAGTGAGAAAGTGGAAGTGCGTTTAAATAATTTGGCATGTAAGTGAAGATCCTCTTGTAGAGTTCGTCTTCCCTTTCTCCCATCGTTCCTCTCGTCATCGTATGCAATCTCCTCGTTGCCATTACTGGAGTTGCACTGATTACATGGATGATCATTCAAGCATTCTTGAACTATGGATTTACTTTTTGAAATGAACTCATATAATTTCAATTGAACTAAAGCCAGTTTTATCCGCACTTTGAATACTTATCACAGTCGAGAGAGATGGCAGCGCTTATTTTGTGAAGTGGGAATACCATAATATTATAAATATACTAAAATATAATACAATGACTACGCTGCTCTGCTACTATGGACGAATGGCACTACTATCGCTTCACTTCTTCTCTTGCAATAACTGTAGCAGACATGGGAAGGGCTTCCACCTGAATAAAACATATTTCTCGATCGAATAAATTCGAAAACATACCTGGAATGCCTTTCCTTTTCCCTTTGGTTCTCCATCAACAGCAACGTTTCCACCACATCCATCCAATGGTTCGATACGACACGCTCGTACAGGAATCACCTTCAAGAGTTCCAATTGGTTCCAACACTGAGAAATAATAATTTACCTGGAAACAGTTGTAATCGAGGTGACGGGATCCATCGATTGTGATCATTAGTGTGCCAACCTGAAATGAGTGAAATGAGGAATATTGGAAAGTGTTGATACTTGTAGACGATGCTTGATGAGGCTCCAGTCAATGAGAGTCAAGAAAAAAATATCGTCCTCGTCGAGTTTAGCCGATGGAAGATACGGAAGATCGGATCCTGAGGATTGAGAGATGTCATTCGAGAAGCATACCCTTCAGCAATCAAAGAATAGATGTAAAGTTTCTAACCGAGATGACTGAGTGAGGTCAGATTCGCCATGACATATTCTCCCTCTATAACCGTGAATGCTGAGGACGTGATCGGCTGCAATGAGAGAACTCAGTTAGGCTCATGAAATTGAAAAAGGAATCTAACCTGATCAAGCGGGGGCAATTTCGGGGCGGTTGAGCAAGGGGCGGAAGATGCAGAAAGAGCCTCGGCCATTGAAGAGTAGTGACCAGACGGTTGAGCTTCGCCCGTGTACTGATAGTTACTGTATTCGCTGAAATAGTATTGAAGACCTTACCTCCTCCACTTGTTCGAAATTAAAGTGTTTCTTCCCGAATAGATGCCGCTCCGCATTGTATCTGAACCAAATATTATGTTTATTCCCGAACTTCGACAGTTAAGCCCACTTGAGCATCGTTTTCCTGATGAGCTCCTTATCGCCAACTGGAATGTAACTGATGCGGGCGCGGTATTTGCACGTGGTCGGCAATTCTGAATGAATATTGATCTTTGATCTCCCCAACCATAGGATGAACTAACGAGCGATAATAAGAATGGCCTCAATGTGTAATCTGATCATTCCCGCCCATCGGAATCGCTCGCTTTCGATATCTGAAGAGAGTAAACCAATTGCTAATAAGTCTACCGTAACCCACCAATATCCGCGATGAGACCCCACGTGGTTGACATGAACATCGGCACTCGTCCCGATCCCTCCACCTAAATGGGACTGATTACGGTAGTTCGATGGGTCAGATTTCTCACTTCAGCCTTGAATAATCTCAATGGTCGATAGGTCGGTCTCGCTGCCATCACTGCTGCTTCTCTCATGAATCCATATCGAGGAGAGAATGATTCACTGTAAGCTTTGCATAGTACAAACGGGTCGATGGAAGACCCGCTTGGACTAGGAAAACTCACTTGGAAGCAAAGCAAATTGCTGCAGCCAGAGCATTAGAGGTGCCTCCAGGAAGATGGCCGATGGGCAGTTTGAGAGCACGTTCTCTGTCACGACGAAGGAGAAGACCAGTGAACACCTGAGGGATACGGTAGATCGAATGGAGCAGATGAAGTGACGAACCTCTGAGACGAGTCCATCTCCACTATTCACGAGAATTCCCGCGTACTTGTCGAGATCGATCGTTTTCGCGATTTCGACGGCGTGTCCGGGATGGGCTGAAATGAAGAATATTGCGTGAGCGTTTTTTTTTAAATTACCATCGCATTATTATTGGTTCGAATGAGAGAATAACTGACTGGTCTCGACGACTTCACAGAGCCATTGTCCATCAGAGAGCACTCGTTCGGCCTCGTCCCTCCATAGATCACGAGCCTTCTGAAATATGGAATCCGTTATCGATTGATAGCCTCCTGCTTCAGTAGCACATCAGAACAACGATATTCGAACCTGCTGTCCCGAAAAGGGATTTACAATTACGAGAAGGCGCTTGGATGAATTACGAGGGCGATGGGCTGAAATATCTTATAGTAATTCCAGAATATCATCATTGTGACTTACGAGGACGTTTGAATGTGATGGATTTCTTGATCGCCCCGTGAAATTCCTTCGCTTCTTCAGGTGACAAATCGATCGAAACTTCCCTGAAAGTACAAAGTTCAATGCTAATCAGGAAAAGTGATTTTTACTTCCTTGTCCGTCGCTCTTTGACGAGAGGGTAGTGGAGAATGCGGACTGTTGATGAGTCTTTTCCATCTGAAAAAATACCATGGAGTGAAATAATCGATAATTGACGTCTCTTCAATCAGGAAACATGGGCGTAGTGATAATTCGGACCCTCTCTCTCACTCGTTCGACTCTCTGCCCCTTTCCGGAAAATTATCATGGTAATCCTCTCATTCCATCGATAGAGAGGAGAGAGTGATAAACACGTGATTGACATTAGACCTGTCTCGGAAATGATTTTAGAGCCGCGGCCACAAACTTCAAAAGCAAAAAAGGCCGCTGAATCTACAAAATACCGTCTAGAGAGTCTATCGGAGATTAGTTGAAAGGGGGTTTGTAGTGTCTATCCAATTGCATCTGTCTGAAAGGGGAAGAAATGGAAGTGATCATCGAAACAGAGAGAAACCAAGTGAGATCTTTCCAAGATCTTGATCTCTTGAGGGAACATTCCTCTAGAAGAGAGAGAGATAAACAGAAGAGGGAACTCGAATAACTCGCGAGTTCTTGAAACAGAAGCATCCCCCTAACCCCCGTCCTATCGGAAGGAATGAAGGAATGCGGAGACAGGAAGAACGAATGATTATAAAGGAGAGATGGATGGAATCATCCTTCCAATTGATGACAACGAATAATCACATCATTCAAAGGAGGAAAAGGTAAGGAAGAGTTTGGCATTTACCTTTATCGAGATCCACCCTCAAAATGTCAGCTACACAAATGGTCGATTCTGAATTGAATTTATTCCACACAATTATTCGCTCGATTATCTCACGTGGATTGATGGTTATTGTAGTTTTGTCCATCTCAATGGAAGGTCCCTTCAGAGGAAAGAAACTCCTTGTTCCCATTTCTGCAATGAGATAATAACCTTTGAACGAGAAAAGGAATCAACAAAAACAAGAGTCTCTGCAATGAAGAGTAACGGCAAAATGAGATGGCAGAAAATAGAGGAATGGGCGCATCCGCAACTTTTTCTCAATTGAAAACAAACAAAGAGGGAATTCCTGCCAATTTCGCCATCCGGAGTGCAAGAAAGGAGGAATTATCAAGGTGTCAAGGTCATTACGATGCCAAGAGAGAGGAGATCTATTTTGAGAGAGTGGAATTGCACTCGTTTATTCGTTGCCACAGAAACACACTGATAATGAGGGGATTGGAGAAGAGGAAAGAGAGAGGGAGAGAGGGGATTTGTACTCTTTCGAGATTGACACCTTTCGAGAGAATATTGCTTGTTTATTAAATCAAAAATTGGAAATGTATTCGAAAAATAGAATGATTAGGGAAGGCAGAGCAGGAAAAGAAGGAAGGGAAGGGTCAAGAGCTGGTGAATCAGCCAATATTGTAGAGGAGAGACAAAGAGGGATGAAGAGATTCGAGAGAAAGAGAGAAAAAGAGAAACAAAGTATGGAAGGGTTTCATTTTACGAGTTTTTGTTCACTTCTCTGCACTCTCTCAAATGGACCAATCTCTGATGTGATCTCTCTCACATCAATAGGAAAGGGAGGGAGAATAGTGGAAGAGATTCCAGCATATTCTGCAGAGGGAAAATTCTCAATAAGCAAGAGTAGTGTATTCACAGAGTGAAGTGCTCACTTTGGGAAAGGAAATTTTGCCGATAAAAAGCGCATAGTAATCAAGTTGGGAAGAGATAATGACTGTGAAACGAAGGAATCGAACGATCTATCGAGAATATGAGGCGATTGTGTGGGTAAATAGAAAGAGAGAAGAAGGAAAGGATGAAGCATGATTCTTCTCCTTTTTCGATCAACAACTTACTCTACTCAAACTGTCATTGAAATAGTCAATGGGTTCATGGACAAACCAGAGAGAAGTTTTGAGTAGAATTGATCATTCTTATCAAATTGCAGAATGAACTGTGTACCCTCTGGAAAGTGATAAGAGGGTGGTAGAAAAGGAGAGAAGAAGGAGAGAAGGGGGGGGTGAGGGAATGGATTATGCATATATGATTATGCATATATCGAGATAAATAGAGTGGTTTGATGATCGATGATCAGTCTCACTTGAGTCTCCCCAATAGGCTATTATGACCAGATGTGTGGTCTGTGGATTGAGATGTGTTTAGAGTGGATTATTATCGATTTATCAGTTCGAAGATACAGACATCGTCATCTGATGGGGTCAAAAGACAATGATGAAAAGTGATATTGCATGGAAAGATTAGAGTGCGAGACTACAGATAAATGATCAATCTCTCGTTCGCTCATCCATCGGAATCATCAAACTACGAAGAGCATCCAATTCTCTTCTCGTTCGAAGAGTTGTGTCCTGTAGTGAAGAAATTGAGGGAAGAAGGGATCGGAATAGACAAACCTTTATGCTGATTGAGCTTCCAACAATTCCGGGGACGTTATCGGCATAGTGATAAGTGCGAGCAGTGACTACAGCAACGAGCACGAAGAGAAGAGCGACGAAGAAGTAAAAACGCATTTCTACAACTGATTAATCATTGGCAATCGACGAACACATGAAACATCAACATAGAAATAGTGAAAATTAAAGGAAACACCAGGTCAACTGTTATTCCCATTGAGTTCTCGTCAAATTTCACGTGGTCAAAGGTTGTGTATCTCATTGTCAGTAACTTTCCTTTCTCATTTCTCTCAAAAATTCGAGAACTTGCTTGAAAAAAATGTGCTTCGTGTGTAGGTTACTATTTTTGAAATAATCATTTGGCAATAAAACGATTTATCAGTTTAATAGTTTAAACAACATCAGAAGTTGGATCAGATTCGACAAGAAATGACACGAAGAAAGATGATTGAGGGAAAGCATGGAAAAATAAAGAAGAGAGCACCGAATTCATTCTCTTGGATTAACATCCACTGGCCTCATAATATTCCTTTCAAGAAATTCCAAATGTCTTCGGTTACGAAGAGTTTTGTCCTACAATGATAAACATTGATGTCATGTTAAATAGTTTTGTAAATACCATTATGGTGATTGCCGACCCAGGAAATCGGATACTGTCCACAAATTGATGCAATGCAGCGGCAGAAATGAACAAAACGAGAAGAATGATGAACGAGAGAAGACGCATTCCTATAACGGGTCAAACTTGCAAGTATTTTGCCCCAACTTGTGAAATTCATGCGACATTTATTGACAATGAAATCATAGATTCTCGAGATAATCAGCAGTGTTAAAAAAGAAAAATCGATAGTGATACCGCAGATCGGATGTTATTCCTTTTCTTCCTTTTATACTCACGTGCAAATTGCCATTGGTTGTGCAGTATCTTCTCTTCTTCTCTCTATTCAACGAAGATTCGAGAACACGGGTGAATGCACATTCAGTTAATTTCGTGTGGAGTACAACAAGTGAAATCATCAAGAATAACCGTTTATTACTAGGCGAAACTGGTGAATAAATTATTAGCAACCGTGAATAAGCATGTCAATAGATGGTTTAGTTCTTCTCAGGAAGCATCTCATAAGTGATTCCGAAGGATTTGAGATAATCGAAGATACGAGTGTCACGGAAGGCCGACGCTGTCGTGTAGACACCACCCCTGATTAACGAATTATTGACTATTTGACAAAGATCAAAGATCAACTCACTGCTTGGGGAGGGTATCCTTGTCCTCGAGAATGGTAAGAGCAGCAGAGACAATGCATCCGGATGTGGCGATGTATCCAGGGTCGGGTCCACGGCAAACTGCGGCTCCCTGGAAGAAATTCATTCAGATACTCCTCCTTTAATGCTTCGGCGTACCTTCTTAGTGGGTTTCGATTCATCAACAGTCTCTCCATTCGCCCATCCATTTCCGAAGAAGAAATACTGGAAGGAAGCCTCCTTCATCTGCTGTTTGGTAGGGCCGGAGTTCTGAAAAAGGGCTTTAATTAATCGAAATGTTTCTAAATTCAAAGTTATGCAAAAATACGTGCCTTGAACATGTAGAATGAGCACTGATCGGGATATGCTTGGAGGATTTTCCTCGTTGGTTTGAACATGCAGAGAATGGCGAAGATGGTAACCCATCCAGTGACGAGAAGAGCCCAGAAGTATGAACCTCAATTTATTGTTGTTTTTTCACTTATTTAATTAGTCTTTGGCAATTTGTTTCTTTCTAAAAATTAATACCAAGTGAGAAATATGTGGCGATTTGGATGGGTTTCTTTCCATTCACTTGTGCATCATAGTACTGTGAGCGTTGAACGATCGACTGCAATTTCGACACTAATTAATCTTAGCGATGATCTAATTATTCGCCAAACAGTATTTCTCCATACCTTATCAGATCCCATGAAGGGAAGGGCCCATCCTTGAAGAGCCGGTTCGTCTACCTTCCACAGAGTTCCTCTGAAATCATTTCATTTCTAAATTCGCTGATCTCGTTTCCATACCTCTTGGGAGTCTTGTACTTCGGGGAGGGAAGTCGTGTGGGCATAATGGCCTTGCGAAGTTTGCCTAAAAATTATCGATGAAGTATTGACATTCGAATGATTCATACCGAGATTGTCTTCCTTAGCAGATGCAATACCGAGAATGAGCGTCTGATAGGTACCCGCGTTGAAAGAATAGCCCTGAAAGAGGATGTTATTTACTGTATTCACGAAGTTATTCGAAATAATGCAGACTGAAATAACTAACGGAAGGTCCTCTTGTATTGGACACGAAGGTCTCCACGTATCCAAGAGTTCCATCGAAGTTTCTCTTGAGGAAGTCCGTTCCGAGATCGCACGGAATCGAATCCCATCTGGAATAAACGTCAATTATTGATTGACTCTTCCATTCATCTACCGTACCCGCAAGCTCCGACGACGTAAACTCCCTTCTCCTTGGCCTGCTCTGCGTACTTCATCTCCATCGTCTCGAGGTACTGAACAACTCCTTTGGAAGGGAGAGATCAAAGATCAACTAACAGCGGGTTCTCCGGATATATCCACGTGACTGGCTCCATTCTCGACGGCTGCCTTGACAACGGCCTCTCCGTGCAGACGGTACTGGAAATTAAATCATTATTTTACATTTATTAAGAGACCATCCACGAGAGAACGTAACGGCACTGTTGAGGTCGTCGGATGGCCCTATCCCGATATATTTTTTTTCGAGAAGGGGGTCCCGAGTACTGATCGTCAGCACATTTCACTAAGCTCAAAAATCGTTTTCGCTGGAAATACCGGGCTATAATGGTTTTGGGGCCAAAAAAGTCGATATTTCAGATGCTCCTGAAAAGTATTTTTTCCGTAGTGATTTTTCGCGTAGATTCCGAATTTCGCAACTAGAGCTCGAAAAAACGAAAAAGAAAGAAGTTACAGCCGAAAAATCGATATTTTCGGTCCAAAACGATACATAAAGTGGTGTAACTTTTGAATAAGGAATTACATTTTGGGTCGTTAACATTTTTCGCTTTTTCAGATGATGAAACAACTTTGTGATTTTTTTCAGAATTTTAAAAAGGTAGCATCATTCCTTATTTCGAGTCTGAAGTTGATCCCTCACGGTAAAATGGCCTGATAGCTGTCGTATTCCCAGTCTCAGTTTTATGATAACAACTTCAAATCTACAATTTTGAAGTTATTATCACTTAACATTAACATACTAATGGTTTGGGACTATTTGGGACCTTATCGAAGCATTTATATTTTTCGATGTCTGACCCTCTGGACGAAAAAATATGAAAATCTCGAATATATTTTTTACCACCAAAAACCTTCAATTATTGTTAAAAATGAATATTTCAAATATTTAAATATATTTTTGCCATTATTCAATGGAAAACTTTTTGTAAACGGTAAAAAAAATTTTTCGATTTTTATAATTTTTCGTCAGACATCGAAAAATATAAATGCTTCGATAAGGTCCCAAATAGTCCCAAATCATTACTATGTTAATGTTTAGTGATAATAACTTCAAAATTGTAGATTTGAAGTTGTTATCATAAAACTGAGACTGG
>LS485990.1:254731-343835 GCA_900490705.1 Pristionchus arcanus
CGCGAAAAAACACTACGGAAAAAATACTTTTCAGGAGCATCTGAAATATCGACTTTTTTGACCCCAAAAACTTAAAAAATTCATATAAAATCGAGAATCGATTTTTGACCTTTATCAAATGTGCTGACGATCAGCACTAGGGACCCCCTTATTGAAAAAATATATATCGGCATATGGTCATCCGACGACCTTTTACGTTATCTCGTGGATGGTCTCTTAATAATTTTTCACTCGTCGTCCCTCCTTGTGACGACCTTTGTTCGATATTCGCCCCCTCACAGTTGATTAACTTTCACTAAACTTTCCCTTGGACATTCAACTCGTTTCGTCCTTTATCTAGAGTTATTGAGAGGAGGTTCGTCACTTGTTGTGAATGGATCTCCTCGTGTTCTCTGAGAGATTGGGTCAAGGGGCAAACAAATTGGACGATCTACGAATTCGAATGACTCATTCTTCCTCATACCGATTTTCATCGTTTTCAGTGCAAATGAGATACGATTTCAATCGAATGAATCAATTACTCAGTCAGTTTCCAGTTTTTGATTAGTCCAACTTCATCTTCTTCGCTGGTCACAAAACGATCTTATGCGCAAACGGAAAGGTGGGAAGGATGTCGAAGAAAAAAAAAGGTATAACTGCGACCTATAAAATCAAATGGAGCGCACTTTGATCATGACAGCCACTGAGGTTAAAGCGCAAATCCGATTGATCTATTTCAATTTTTGAATAACATATGACTTCAGCATTCTTCATTCATCTCCATGGCCCCTGGTTCATCCAGGAAGGGTGTGGTGGTCTAATTCGATTTGGTCTTCGCCATGTCGAGTTTTAATGGCTAATTACCCTCTTTTTCTTGATTCTCATCAATTTAGTTCTCGAGTGGCCTCCCACTGAGATCGGATATCTCTCTGTGAAAGGGAACGACAGACGTCTTAGAGATGGTTTGTTGGGAATAAAAGAGGGGTCAAGAGGCCCCCCTTAGATTCGAAGGTGTCCATCTCATTGTGACCCTCGTTTCCAACCCATTTTTCCCTTCATTCATCCATTAATCAGCTGTTGCGGATGAAGAGAAAGGGAGCCCGTTCAATTAGAGGGAAGGAGGGAAGGGATATCCATGAATAATGGGATCTCCCCCTATCCCTCCTCCTTCCCCCGTCACTCGTCCCTCTGATGGATGAATGGAGAGAGACTCTGACTGGATAAACAGGGTCTAAGACTGACGATCGATCACTACAGCAGGTGGTGGATTAGATACGAAGGGTCAAGCCTTATCATTCATTCCAATGATGCCACTTCTCCCTCTTCCTTCTTCCATTCGCTTCACTACCTTTCCCTTTCCCATACACTCATTTGCATCGCTTTTGTTCGTAGGGACCCGATCGTAATTCGTCCCTTTTATGGAGCGAAGAGACGGAATCGGTTACCGGCTGAGAGGGGAGAAGAAAGGAGAGAAGGGAAAGAGACAGGTTGACCATCTGGACTTCCCTTTCAGTGAGATAGACAAAGACTGTGAAGAATTCCGAGTAAACAGAGGGTACTTCGAGTGCATACTCGGAATGAATGGAAGGATGATCCCATCTGATCTTCCCTCTCATAAGAAGAAGGAGCTCTCGATTACGCCATCGTGCACAGTGGGGGCATTGCGTGAGAGATAGAATAGAGTGAAAGAGGAGACTCTGCTCCTCGGCCTCTCTCGAGGAAGAGTCCACTCCCACATACCATCCATTTACTCCCTCTTCTTCACCCATTAGAGAAGAACGTGCATAGCTCAAATCCGCAATGTACCTAATGCGCATTGTCCAGTATGTTTCTAATCGATGATTAGATTTCACTCCGACTTTCCTCCGATAGCTAAGATGCTGAATGACGTTAGGAAACGACGCAAATCGTTCAAATTATCTCTAATCTTATCGGTTTTCCTATCTCAAATTGACGCCAATCTGCAGATCTGTCAATTAAGAGGGGCAACTTTCTTTGATTGACCGCATCAGCCGTTAATCTGCTCTGATGATCACACCATTTGAGAGGGTTAAAGGTCGTCCATCTTCGATCGGAACTTCCCCCCTCCTTCTGCGTGCATGTTCCATCTGCATGTTTGATGCATGATCTATCCACCGTATTCTTCTCCCCCTCCTCTCTCATCGATTCGTCATTCCCTCTTATCATCGTGCCCTTTTCTGGCCGGGTCACAACCATCTCTCTTCCCATTTGGCCATCGTATCACTCAGATAAGCCATGGCATGTGGAGGGAGGAAGGGGAGAGGGAGGAGGTCATGTGAGGGGATAGACAGCTATCAAAGACACTCGAGCGAAACTCTCGCGATGATCTTAAAAATAGAGTCGCCAAATATCTTGAGTCGATCTTTTCGATTGGCGAGGAGCGGAAGTTCGAATCTCCATCTCTTCTCCCATCTATCTAACTCCCCTCTCCATTCCCTCTCCTTCCCTTCCCTTCTCCGTCCATTCTCATCAGATCATGTGCAATTGTGCACGTTGAAAGGGAGGAAGTCAAACCACGACAACAGATTGTGATCGAAGAGACAGACACAACGACATATTTTGATCCCACGAGAGAATCATTCTGACGATGGGATGCAGAATGCAACTTGCAACCGATATCAGAGTGAGAGCCGGCACAACAAATGTATTGATATGTCTAGGGAACTGGATCAAAATAGCCTGCTGACGATGCAGACATTTTTTTAGCAAATTGCTGATGCAAGTCCCTCGCATACATTCAGCAACAATTCCTATTCTCCATCTCGATTAATTCTCCCTTCACCCCGGGGGTTCCTTCCTCTCTTCATTCATCATTCTGATATACTTCCCTTCTCTTCACAGTAGGACCACTTCCTGTCACCTCCTTTCATCTATCTCCATATCATTCTCTCTCCTCTCTCTCTTCTCCCTTTGCTGATCAGCGGGGAATATTATTCACATACGGTAGTCTACCGTCAATCAATGCAGTGAAAAACATGTACGATTCACATGAAAATAGATGGGTCCATTCTCCCCTCCATAACCCATTTGAGACTAGACATTGTCTACTGACCTACCTACCACCGTAGCAGAACCAGCCTCACACCCTCACCATCATTCAGTTTAATGGTAGTAATTCCCCCCGGGTGGTAGTTGACTCTTCCTATCTACCTTTTCCTACTGTAATTACCATCTCTTGTACAATAAAATCGACAGTAAATCTGTCGTTATTGCGTGAAGAGTGTACGGTAATTGGAGAGACACACGAATTTGATGCTAATTTGGACAATGAGATCGAATGTTTGCATGTATACTCGGATAGATCAAAGGAGCTCACGCCGAGGAGAGTATTCATCCATTCAATGGCTACTACTGATCAAAGTACGTTTGTTCGTATGAGAGGGAGGAACCCCCTTCATTCGAAGCACTTGAGCCTCTTTCATTTCCTCCCTTCAAACTGGTTCGATTCCCACCATTTTCTCCACTCGAAAATCGCGCGAATATCGGGACGGAAAAAGTGTCTAATCGTTCCATTCTCTCCTTCTTTCTCGAGGTGATTTCTGAGTTTTGGAAGAGATGGAGGGAGGACTCTTCAAGGGTAAATCGAGAGGAAAAACAGAAAACAACTGTAGTAGTCCACGTGAGAATCCCACGTATAATCCCTCTCCATTGAAAATAGAGGTTGGTTCTAAGTGAAACTGGATTCGTCCCTTTCACTGGGTAAATATTATCTTTCTCCCAACTGGAAAGGAATACAAAGTATCCCTAGTGACCTGCCATTCAATCAGAGTAGACTATCTCTCACTGTTTTCCCTCCTGCAAAGAAGCTTCGAGAAACGAGATATTTATAGAATAGACTACCTTCGTTGTTGTCTGTGTCTACTGAAAGAAAGAAGGGAAGACGAAAGATGAATTCACTCACTGGTCCAACGGCATTGATGATCACTTTCGCCTGTTTGGCCATTGATATTAGTGATTCCACATCCGAAGTATCAGCAACGATGATCGGATACTTTGAGACTTCAGAGACTCCTGCAACGAACTTCTGATTACGGTAGTTCTTTGATCGTCATCTCTCGTCATGGATTTGTCTCGTACCCAAGAGAATTGTCCTCAATCCGACCCACAAACATCAATTTGATCTTCTCCCACTCATTTTTCGATCGGATTACGGAGATTGAATCGAAATGAATAGAATGGACGATTATTGGTCCCCGTCGAGGGAACGATCCCCTCTCTTCTCCCTTACAGTTTTCCATCCCATCATCGTTGATCCCTCTCTCACTCTTATCCACTCTCTATCCCTTCTCTAACTCTCTTCAATCCCCATGATCTCTCGTAATCTCTAACCATCGAGAGATCGTAAGTAATGGAGAGAGTAATCCCTCCTATTCTTCCCATAGTCGTCATCGTGTCTGCGTTTCTCTTATCTTATCACTTTTCTCCTTCTCTTCCCATGCATTTCTGATTAGAAGAGGAGAGAGAAGAGGAATTGAAGAGAGATAGAGAAAGAGAGAGGGAATCAGTGAAGAACGAAGGGAAGAAGTGATTCCTCGAAGAAGAAGCATTGATACCAGACACTTCCTACCTCTCCAAGGTTTTTATGCCGACGCCCACATCACACAAATCATTTCTACCACATTCCTCAAAGACAATCCCTCAGAATGAATTCAATGCAGGATCGATCATCTTCTTCACTCCTTTCAGTTTACTGCTTTCCTCCTTCTCCATCATCTCCTTCCTTCTTCTTCCCAATTCTTCCCCTCATAAACACTAATGGTCATCGCCAGATGTCCTCTAGGGGCCGACCACTTGTTGACGATAACAGCAAGAACTCCCCCCTCCCTTCCCCTCTCCCTCCCCCTCTCCCTCCCCCTCTCCATCCTCCGTCCCTTTCCCACAAAAGTCCCTCGGAAAAGCGAATCGTCGGCGGCAAAGCCAACACACTCTTTTTTGTTAGTTTTACGTGAGTCCTCTCGTCCGTCTCTCAATCTCCCCTGATCTCTTCTTCTTCTCTCTCTTCTGCCATTTCTCTTTTCTCTCCCCCAGTCACCTGAATACCAACTGCGACCTCGAAAGACCACCAAACATCGAGAGAAGAGAGAGAGAGAGGGGAAGAGAAGTGGGACCCCCAATTACATGAGTATGTGAGGAGTGAGAAGAGTGAAGGGAAGCAATGATGATGATGCACGTACTATGAGCAACGAAAGGGTTAGAGTTGGTCAAACATCAGATGAGTCATCTTACCAATATCTCTGACGATTTCATCGAGAGTCGCACGAAGTTTCGATTCACTTCGTCCCGCAACGGCAATCGTTTTACCCTGAATGATTACGGTAGAATGAGAGATTATCGATTGATTGATTACCTTGAAGAGAGGGGAAGTGGCAATGGCACGAACGATGTACGATCCAGTGAATCCCGTTGCACCATAGACTACGATATCGTATCGTGATCCCATTCTGGATACAGTAGATGGATTGATATCGATCGATTGATGAGGAGGCATAGGGGGGAGGAATACAGATGAAAATCGAGTGGGAATGAGACCGCGTAATGAGATTGTAATCAAAAGGAATGAACAGACAAAAATAGGAAAATGTTATTGTCGTGTCTTCTGACGATTGAATGTCATCATTGTTGCCATTCAATGAAGTTGCAATGCTTGCAGAAGAGGAATAATCGATGGATGTAATCTGGTCGTAAACATTCTCTTGACACTATTCAACACGATCAAAATACCAAAGATTTACTGTTATCGTCGACAGGAAATCATAAATTTCCACTCGCGAAAGAGAGACATTCGGTTCATGAAGAGAGAAGAATGAACTGGGATAAGATGAATCGATATGCACCGTTCTCTCCTCTTTTCCTTACTCATAAATACACTACAAACTATACCGAACCCATCCCGAAAAGGGAGTACTCTCATTCTCTCCATTCCCTCTTCTCTCTCATCTTTCTCTCCATTTCCTCCTGGAAACATTCCTCCTCTCAACAGTTGTCCTTCGTTCTCAGGATCTAACGTGTGTTTATCTCTCTAATTCTCTCATTCTCTCCATTCTCTCTCTCATTCATCTCATTCACCCTTTGATCACTGCAAAACGAAGTCAACGAGTCAACGTCTAGAATCTATTTATCTACATGCACCCATTCCGTCTATCACACTCATTCAAACCATTTGATTACTCTTCCGTAATTGAATCTCTAAGACTTGTCTCCCCTCTCATCTCTCTGAGTCACTCACAAACGTGAGAAGATCGCACTGAAGAGATGAAAAGTGAGGAAGGAAGGTTGAATCGATTTGGCAAGGCCGCCAATGGGAAGAGGAAAGTAAGAGAAGAGACTACCTGATTGAAACATACTCAGACAAGAGGAAAGATGAATGGAAGGATGAATAGGAAGAGAAGGAATAGATGGAGAATGGAGTGATTCCACTGGGTAGATATACTCCTAGAATCACACCATTATTTTGATTACCAACGATTTCTGAGACAGATACGGAGTGGAGCTCCTCTTGTTTATGTCGCAGTTGTGAATTGGCTATGATCTATGATCTTATGAAGGGAGATTTCAACCAATCGGATACGGTAGATTGGTTATTGATGTTTGAGTACTCTCGATGGCATCATTGAATTCATTCCTTTCATTGCATCTGTTTCCACAATTCACGATCGGATCATGTGAGTGGATTTCCCTTCGCTTTCCCAGAACTTTTGTGTGATGTTTCCGAATCTCTTTTCTCTCTTTCTTTCTTTTTGATGGAGGAGAGAAGTCGAACCAAGTTGCATTGAGAGTAAGAGGATTGAGAGAGGAGGAAGAAGAGAGAGGAAGGGGAGATGAGATCACAAGACAACTTCCCGACCCCTTTCTATGAGATCTTTATTGAGGAGAGAAAAAAGGAGACAAGGGAGGTAGAGAGAGAGAGAGACTGACCCAATCTCTCACTCTTCAATGCTTTCATTCGAGTTGCTAATGATGTTTCCACGCGATTCTTGAGTCTTCCCATTCCCTTCTTTCCATTCCCCATGTTCCCTTTCTCTGTGTTCCCATTCACTGTCTTCGCATTCCCTGTCTTCCCCAACAACAAAAGTCATAATGTCAACTGCTTTTTATTCGCATTCTCTCAGGACAACAAAAGTAATTCGGAGTTACCACGTCAAACAACGAATAGATTAGATACTAAAGGGAGGAAGAAGATGGTTGAACGGACTCGAATGATTTGAATTGTCTACCGGAGAGAAAGAGAATGAAACGAGTTCAATGAATGAACACGGGATAGACCAACTACCAGAATATACGAGGATCGAAGAAGGAAGGGCAACGAATGGGGAGAGATGGGAAAGGGATACTGCTAGAGGAAGAGGAGGAAGGGATTTGTACACGCGATTGAGAAGGAGAAGGAAGGGTTGGATGGTATTCGAAGGAAGGAGAGAAGACAACCAGAGAGAAGAAGGGAAGAAATGCAATGATGACTATGGGAAGAGAAGAGTTCACTAGGAAGAGAAGGAAGGGATGGGTATGACTCGTATGGAGTGAGAGAGAAGAAGGGAAGGGAATCTCATCGAAAGGGAATTCAGAGTAGACGAGTTCGAGAGTAGATATCAGGACACACACAGAATGGGAGGAGATCAATGATAGAGAGGGAATCTCATTCCATTCTCAGTCTTAGATCTCTTCTCCATCGAATTGCTTCCTTCCTCTATCCCTTACTCGATCTCATTCCACTCTGGTATTTCATCCTAATTCTTCAATGAGATAATCCCATCCTAATACACGACAATACAATACAAAGAAGATACAGGGAGGACGTGCGAAGAGGGGGAAGAGGGAAGAGGGGCCCAAGGGGGAGAGGAGTCCCCCCTAGACTACCCTATCCATTCATTCTCTCTCTATCGAACACGATCAACTACCACTCAGATGATACAACAAACGAAGAACTGGGGTGAAGAGAGGGAAAGGGTCGATAGATCACTCGAATCAATTACAGAAGAGGAACACTCGTGGAGAACAGAGACGGGAATCAGAATCAGTCAAGGGAAGGAAGGGAGAGGGTACACGTTGAATTGCAATGGAAGAGCAGTGGATGAATAGAGGGGAGAGATACAAGTAGAATGAAGGAGGAAGAGATAGCACTGGAAGGAAGGGAGACAATGCATGAAGAGGTAAAGCTGTTTGATGGGAAGGAGGGAGGGAAATGCAAGGAGGGACTGACTGAATCGGGTCGAAGAAACGAGGAACATACTGTTAATGAGAGAGAGGAGAATCGACCTGAGGATGGAAGAGAGAACACACCAGTAGAAGGAATCGATTGTGAATATACTCAGTGAGAGAAGAATGGATCGATAGGGAGAAGGAGAATGATAGGGAAGAAAAGGGGAATACTACCAGATTGAATGGGAAAGGGTACCAGAGATAAAGGGAGAATGTGTGAATGAATTGATTGAACCCGGGGAGAGAAGCAACAGTATTTGATTAGTAATGAGTAGCACAGAGTGAAGCATTGAAGGGAACCTCGGAAGGGAAAAGAGAGAACATATTCGAATGCACATGTTGAGAAGGAAGAAGGGGAAGGCTGTGGATGAGAGAGATGACTACCCGATGGAATAAAAGGGAAGATGGGATGAATCCCAACCAGACTATTGAGAGATAATGAGACAACCGAGATGATTAAGAGGGTAAAGTACAGATGGAAGAGAATGAATCCCGTTGAATGAAGAAGAGGTAAGAGATAAGAGGGGAGAGAGGGAAGGGAGGAGTTGCACGTCCTTTGTATGATTATTGATTGGTCATGAAGTGGATGAGATGGGATGAAATACTCACGAAGGAAAAGGAGAAGTACAAGAGATGGAAGAGAAGGGGAGAAGGGGTCAAGGAACAAGAAGAGAGTAACCCGATGGATTTATTAATGAGAGGACTGAGAATGAATTGGAGATACTGTAATGAGAGAAGGGGAAAAAGGAAAAGGGAAAGAGATGGTACCAGTATGGATAAACGAGAGGATTGATCCTCTGAGAGGATCCAGACTATGGTATGACCGAGATGAATTAAGGATGGGAAGAAGTATGCACATGATTGAGTATACGTTAGGAGAGGAATACTGTAGCCCGTTCGATATTAAGGGAAGGGGATACTGTACATGAAGGGTATTGACTACTCGGTTCATAACTAGCGATAGAAGGGGGAAGGTACCAGTGTTGGGAAGTAAGAAAAGCCTGCCTGGGCGATCGGGGGGAATCGAAAGGAGGAAATGGGTTTTCTACTCGCGACGATAGTACAATATACTAAGAGCACTAGTTGATTGATTACGAATGAATTGATGAGGTATGAAGTGAGATAAGATGATGATACGAACTTGTATGGGTAATGTACATGTGGGTATATTTGGTATCTCGACACTACGGTCTCTATTATCTATCTGATGGAATACCGGGATGATCAATTAAGATGGAAGGGGCGATTCTGTGTGTGTGATGAATTGGGTCTGAACTCTGAGTTAGGGATGAGAAGGAGGGATTGAGGCAAGTAACTAGGATTGATCCAGAGAAGAGTACTGTGTACAATAAATATACAGTGGCTTCTAGGGGGGGGGAGAGGGGGGGACAAGGAGGTAGGACACCTCCAATCCACGATAAGACTACGTTATCTACGATGACTAAGATGACGACAAACAGACGATTTGATGGATGGTCTGATGAATACCTCGAATGACTATAACAAGGGAAGAGGAAATAACGACGAGAGCGGCAATCTCAATCTAATCAATAGATGGAATAGAGAAGAGAAGAGAGAGATGCGCATCGATCGACTGGTTGCCGTAATGGAGAATATAGAGATCGATGGATGGAGGGGGAATATTAGAATAAGAAGAGGGGTGGAACAAGCATGATTCGACTGCAGAAGGGGGACTTAACAAGGGGGAGGTCGTCAATAGAATAGGAATGGCGCTCGAAATCAACAAGATTAGATAGAATAATGATGTAATAAGAGTAAAGGACGAATTGATGGAATTGACTGGTGGTGAGGGGGATGATGATGGTGTGTCTTACTATTTGATGGAGTAGATGGATCTCCTTCCTTTTGATCCTCCTTCTCCCTCTATCCATGATTATCTTCCTTCTCATGCCTCAATAGGCAAGAGAGAGAAGAAATCACGAGAAGAGAGAGTAGGAGGTTCACCCCATACACGAGAGAAATCTCCACATGCATAAGGAGAAGGGAAGGATGATGACTCGTCGTGATAGAGAGAAAGGCTGTCATCGAGAGACGAAGACCATGCCAATCCCATACTGGAGAAGAGTGACCAAGTAGGGGATGAAGGGCACGACGAGTCTCCTGATGATGACATCGACGATGATGAAGACATGCACCAACTCTCCTGAAAGGGATTGGATCAAGGGAGGAGGAAGGATAGACCCATTGGATGGTAAGACACTGTTATCGAGGATGGAAAGTGGCCCATGCAAGGGATGAGTCAATAGAGACTCCCACGCAATCCCTTTGACTACTGTCTAGCAGAAGGAGCAAATACTGCAGTAAATTGACTCTCTCGGGAGGGATGACGTCAATCCCCCCTTCTCTCTCAAAGACAACATCCCTCTCTGATCTCACCTGATGGTTTGAGAGTTGATTCGTCTGCTGTTGTTCCTCACTCTTTTCCATCCACTGCCAGATATTAGCAGTCTGAGTGATCTCTTTCTCCTCTACTTCCATCTTTTCCTCCTTCTCTCCTCCCTTTCTCAATGTCTCCTCTGAGAATACAGCCCAATGGTCGACTTCCATGGTGGAATGAAGTGGTTCCATAAGGGTTGCATACAGATCTTCTTCGTCCAAGGCATCAAGATCTTTCTGTAAGGAGGGAAGGGTAAGGGACTGAGAGGGGGGAGGGGGAGGGATACACACCTGAAGGACCTTGGCTGCATTATACACGAGAAGATGTTTTCTCAAATGGGGATTCGCTCCTTGGATCTTAGAGACGGAAAGATCTAATAGACGACGTCTCTCACGACGTTCCATTTCCCTTTCCATTGATGATCGAGTTGAGAAACTGAAGGGAATCAATGAATGAATGTCCCCAATGGATTAAGAAAGAGAGGGGGGAAGAGTAATCACCTCGATCTGATGGATGAGATTGATTCGATGGAATTAGAAAGGGAAGAAGGGGTCGATCGAGACATTCCGTTTTCTTCCAGATGAGCACCACTGTAAGAGAGAATGAGTAAAGAAGGGATAATTGGACGAGTGATCTCCCCCCTCTGCTTCTCCCCTCTCTCTCTTCACTATTTGTGGAGTGAAGAGAGAGAGGGACCGGTCCCATCAAAGCGATCAATTCTTCTCTCTCTCTCTCTTCAATGACCAGACCATCTCACGGATCGTCTTTCTCCTTTCTCCTCTCTTTTCTCCCAGTGTACACTCGATAATCCATGGGAAGAAAGGGAGAAGAAAGAGAAAGAGAGGGAGAGAATACAGTGCAACAAAGAGTGTAAGACTACTCCCCACTCCACTTTGATCCCTCGACCAACCATCTATGGTCCCTTCTCTTAGTTAGATCGAGTTTATGGTCTAGTCCGATTCAAATCGATTCGATCTCCTTCACTTACATTGGTATGGGTGCAGAAGAGGGATGTCGTTGACAATCGGATGAGTGGGAGGGAGAGGAAGAGGAGAAAGGAGTTGTAGAGAGACACAAGGACAGCATCACCAGTTATTTACACGTCTAATACTGGAATTGAAGAGTGAATGAAGAGAAAGAGTGAAGAATGAGTACAGTGATGCGAGACGGGTGACGATAATTTGATATAATTGAGGGAGGAAGGAAGGGGGGAGATTATCGGGAACAAAGAGAGGCCAGTGGGAGGGAGGGTGGTATGAATGGAGGAGGGGGATTATCGGGAACAAAGAGAGGCCAGTGGGAGGGAGGGTGGTATGAATGGAGGAGGGGGAGGACCTAGAGGGGAAGAGGAGGGGAGGGGGAGGAAGGTCAGGCCTGGGTCAGATGGAAGAGTCAACACACAAAAAGAGGCTGACAGATGGTATATCGATCGAATGGAAGGGAGGGGGAGGGGGAGATGGATGGAGGAAGAAGGAAGTGAAGGGAGAGGAGGGGAAGGGGAGCTGGGGGTGGGGGAGAGAAAGGTGAACAAATAGTACAGTTGAGACGTGAAATGAGTATTGATTGATCAGATGAGTGAGACGAATCAAGAGAAATTGAAGAGGAAAGAGAAGAATGAGTAAGGGAGACAATTGAAGAGTTATCGTCGATTGAAGTAAAACGATAAGAATCGAAAAGGAAAAGAAAGGAAGAATAGATGGATCGATAGATCGATATTCATCATGTATCTGTTCTCTCCTTGCAACTCTTCCTTCTTCTCAGTACTATACTTGTATGCCAAGCAGGTTTGAAGGAGGGGAAAGAGAAGGAATAGAGGGAGACACGAAGGGTGCTCACTCGCGTTTTACAATGAGAGAAGAGAGGGAGGGGGGCGGGGAGGGGAGGGGAGTCCCCTCTCTTTATTCCCTATACTATCTCTCTTCTTACTCTCTTTATACTCTCCTCACTCTTTCCCCCACTCTTACCCTCTGGTATCTCTCTTCTCTTCTCACTCTCTCATCACTCTCCCTTCTTTCTTGATCTCTTCTCTATTCGTCTCTTCACTCTCTTCATTCTTCACTCTCTCACTTCCCCCTCTCTTCATCTCGCTCTCTCCTTCTCTCTCGTAACCTTCGTCACGCGCCCGTCCCTGTAAACAGGGAGGAGAGATGAGAGATAGAGAGAGTGAAGAGAGGGAGAGGAAATGGGAGAGTGAAGAGAAGAGAGAGAGTGGAAAGAAGAGAAGGAAGAAGGGAGATAGTTCGAGAAGAGTGGAGAGACTTCTAGAGAGATATGAGAGAATGGAGGAAGATAGGAGAGGAGTGGGCAGTTAGAGGAAGGAAAGGGAGAAGGGAAAGAGAAGAGAGACGATCTCCGAGAATAGAATTCATGATGATCGACGACCTCGACGTGAGTTTCAGAAGGAAGACGATGAGAGTGAAGAGAAGAAGAGATGAAGAGAGAATGAGAGAGTAGAGAGAATGAAGAGAGGGTAGAGAAGTGAGAGAAGAGAGAGAGATGAAATGGACGGAGAGAGTACTCAGAGAGAAGCCATCGTTGATAGAAGGACGACTGATTGTGAAGAGGATTCAGAATGGATGGAGGTTATATAGAAAGGGAAAGAGGGGTCAGATTGACATGGGGGGATTGATAGGAAGAGAGAGGCTTATCAATGGACGTGAGGGAATCGAGACTGACTGACTCTTGAAGAAGATAAGAAGAGAAACTGCCAATCTTGTGACTAAAGAGAGAATGAAGAGATGGATTGAAGAGAGATTGACCACTTTGATACTAGAAGAAGAGATATCTTCTCTTCTCGAGAAAGACCTTGAATTGAAGTGAGACCTTGATAAGGTTATCCTCTCGAAGCCTTCTTTCCCATCTGACGAATGGATGAAGATTATAATCAGAGAGTGATGTGAACGGCGATTAAATCTTCCCCTCACTCAGCCGTTATTCCCCCTTCTCTTCCCCCTGATTACAGTGGGGATACAACAGATTATCCCCCTTTGGTTCTGTAACGAGTCCCGTGTAACGAGGTTGGAGGAGGGAGCTCCCCCCACCTCCTCCTTCTCCATCTCCATCCAAGCATGACATGCGTCTCTCTGACTGCAGCAAGCAACTTGAGAATTGGATGGAAGGAAAGGGGGAGTAAATGAGATTGGAGCAGTCAACTACAGACTCCCTCTCTCTCTCTCTTGTTTATGAGAGTAGATCAGAGAGAAGGACAGATGGAGAGATTCCAGCCTCTTTTTCATTGCTACTGCAGGTGTTGCATTGAGGAAGAAGAAGGGGAGGCAATAAAGAGGGAGATATTGCATACAGTGTGTATTGAGGGGGAGGAGGTGTCATGGGGGCGAAGGAATCTATCGAAGGGAGGAAATGGGCTATAGATGGATGGGGGTGTAGACGAATATTCATAGAGGAGAGAAGAGGAAACGACGAGGATTGAGAATGATGGAGATGGGTACGATACGAGAAGAGAACGGAGAAGAGATAGAGAATCGACTACTTTTCAAGCTTTTCCAGCTTATTGATTCCTCAATCGATGCTCAAAGGGAAAGGGAATCGGAAATGAGAACCATCCATGCAATCGTAAGTAGAGAGGGAGGACAGAATGGAGACGCCATGGAGACAACGGCTCTAGAAGGACACTTATTGTCCTTAGCAACTGACCGATTCCTTCCTTGCGTGGTCAGCATTATTACTGATGCTATTCTTTTACATGATGATTATTGTAAATATGAAAGCTATTATGACTGATAGATTAATGTTAATTCCCACGCAATCATAATTACGACTCAGCTCTATCTATTTTTGGCATACCGTATACTCTTCCTTTTCTCCGGCCCTCTTTTCCGGTCGCAATTCAATTTTTGATGATTTTGTTAATTCCCGATTTAGGCATTATTCCACTGTCATTTTATCGATTTTTTTCTTGCAGTCTGGTCATGTCTGAGGTGCTTTCTCTGGAGATCACAAGCAATGCCACCGAATTTCCCTACGAGAAGAAGTTTCCTTCGACGATAACTCTGCTCGATCTCAAGGTTTTGATTTGTTGTCTATGGAATGTTTTGCCTCCTATTATTCATCAACTGAAAGTTATGGAACGATATTCACTGCAGTGCGCTGAAAACCAGTTATTCTGTCGAAAATAGATCAATCATCTCGTTTTATTGTCTCTGTTCTTGGTTATTGACTTGTACAAGCAATCGAACTGTGAGCAATAAGATCAAACTGTCAGGAATTTGATTGTAATCTAATTCAGAAGAAGCTGGAACTGGTAGTTGGTTCACTCGCGGAGACGATGAAAGTGAGTCATTCCCCCTTTCTCACGAGTTATTGTACAGACAAGAGATGAAAAACACGACCACCCGTCATTTCCCCTCCTCTTGCCCTTATATTCGAGTTCTTCATGTGACATTTATCTCAAGGCACCATTTCACGCCCATGACAGGATGAACAAGTCACATTAGGCATGATCGACTATAATTACTAATTTGGAATAGACATCTGTCCATGAAGGATCACGTTATCTTTGCCTAATTGCACACCTGCTTGTAGTCATGAATACGAGAGAGAGAGAAGAGTCGTCACCTGAAGTCATCTGAATTCGTGACGTCGAGAGAGTGAAAGGGACTAGACCTTCGAAAACGAGCACTCGAACGAAAACGAGTGCTCGTTTTCAATTTGTAAACGAGTGCTCGTTTTCGAGCGAGCACCTAAACGAGTGCTCGTTTTCGCGCGAGTACCCATTTTCACATTCAATCTGATCTTTCATCGGTCGGATTGGCTCAGGCAGACCGAGAAGTTCAAGTGAGAGAAGGATGAATGAAGGAAATGAATTTGATAACGAGCACTCGATTACTCCATTTCACTCGCGCGACCCACTCGCTTTCAAAACGAGCACCAAAATGAGTGGGAAAACGAGCACTCGTTTAGAGTGCTCGTCGAGTGCTCGCTTACTTTCGAAGGTCTAAAAGGGACCAATCCTATTAGAGATAATAAAGGGAACGAGAAAGTTACGAGTGGAAGAGTCAGTGGATTCTCGTGCATTTTAATGAACTGGATCATACTTCACTCAAAATAGATTCAATTCTTTTCCAGGTGGAACTTCGGAATTCCGAGGGAAACTTTGTTTCGTCCCTCACAGACGATGCAAAGACTCTTGGAGCACTTGGAGTTAAGGTAAGAGGGAGGAAAAGAGAACATTGACCATCTGTATTCTGTGGTATTCGCCAAATATTGTCGACTGTCATATTTGAAGAGTAGTTCCGGATTACTCTGTCCATTGGTGGGTATCATCTATTCTGACAAGGGATGGGGACGATCTCTGACCCCCGCATATTTTGACGAGTTTGAATTCCGTGCGCGTGTTTTTGATTGGGACGACAGGAGAAGAGGAAAAGGACGCCATTTAGAATGAGAGAAGAAGATTCTCCCTTCTTCTTCCCTCCTACGTCTAAATGGTGCATGGTTAATAGAGGGGAAGAGAGAGGAGGAGGATGACGTCCCATGAAGAGAGAGAGAGAGAGAGAGAGAGACTGTAATAGACTGTCCCCTCGAGCATTCCCCCCTCCCCTCTCTTTCCCTCCGAGAAAGAACAATCGAGGGACGAATTGGTGTATTCATTAGGGAATGATATGGACGAAGAGGGGAGAGGTGCAAGACTATTCCCGATTGAGAGTGGTTACGGTAGGAGAGAACCATGCATAAACAAAGATTCTGAAGAAGGCAGAAAATGAGGAGCAGTGAAGAAGAAGAATAGCAAAGAAAAGGGGGAAAACAGAATGTGACGTAGGGATTGAATATCGAAAATATTTCTAAATACAGTATATTTCTTTTTACTTAGCGTATAATATAGTCATATGGTATTTTCCTGCGTAATTCATGCACGTGAGATTCATTTCCGGTGATTGAATCCCCTCTACTCGAAACCATTTTGGTTATTTAGTGAAAACGGAAGATCATCTGAGATTATAGGATTTATTCTATGGTGTAACCTCGTTGATTTTGGATCAAGATTACACCCCATTCAATTAGGGAGAAATTAGTAATCATGATAATTGATTTCAGAGTGGAATGCATCTCTACGTCGTCGATTCTTCTGGAGCCAATGAGGAGCTCAAGGTGACGGTCGAATCGAACGTTGGTATTGATCTTTGATCTTTGCAGGATGCGAGTATGATCGAGAAGTATGAGATGAATGACAAGGAGTACGATAAGAGAGAGAGTGGGTTGATATTTGACCTTATTAGAGAAGACTAGCCTCCTTCGGAGGCTAGTTCCTGCGGAAGGCAGTGTCGCACAGCGACACGATTGCCACGCAGGAATGCGAATTTATTAAGTGAAAATGGAATCTAACACATTCTCTTCTCCCTCACTCCCTGTTCTAGTATCTACATCACCCTCTCAAGTATCCGAATCTCCCTCGCTAGGTACCGTATCTCCCTCGCTAGGTACCGTATCTCCCTCGCTAGGTACCGTATCTCCCTCGCTAGGTACCGTATCTCCCTCGCTAGGTACCGTATCTCCCTCGCTAGGTACCGTATCTCCCTCGCTAGGTACCGTATCTCCCTCGCTAGGTACCGTATCTCCCTCGCTAGGTACCGTATCTCCCTCGCTAGGTACCGTATCTCCCTCGCTAGGTACCGTATCTCCCTCGCTAGGTACCGTATCTCCCTCGCTAGGTACCGTATCTCCCTCGCTAGGTACCGTATCTCCCTCGCTAGGTACCGTATCTCCCTCGCTAGGTACCGTATCTCCCTCGCTAGGTACCGTATCTCCCTCGCTAGGTACCGTATCTCCCTCGCTAGGTACCGTATCTCCCTCGCTAGGTACCGTATCTCCCTCGCTAGGTACCGTATCTCCCTCGCTAGGTACCGTATCTCCCTCGCTAGGTACCGTATCTCCCTCGCTAGGTACCGTATCTCCCTCGCTAGGTACCGTATCTCCCTCGCTAGGTACCGTATCTCCCTCGCTAGGTACCGTATCTCCCTCGCTAGGTACCGTATCTCCCTCGCTAGGTACCGTATCATTCGTATCTCCCCCGCTAGCACCATCTCCCCACTCACCCCTCCTCCGCTCCTCCCGACCACTCCTCGCCGCCGACCACATCACGAATGAAAAGAGAAACCGCTCTCATTCACCCCTCTCGCTCACAATTAACCCCTTTGCATTTCAATCGAGACAGCGTAATTGAATCACGTCGCGGATTAGCCCTCGAGTCGACTCTCGATAATAAAATTCCTTTATAACTCTCCTCATTTCTTCACTCTCTCGCTAATCCAATTTAACTGCTCGATTCTGTCTTCCAAAAATATCGAGATTCCCCTAGTTGTAATAGATTCTGAAATAGATGGCAGATGACAATTCATTCATTTGGTTCTCTATTTCCCTTTAACGAGGAGATAGTTTATTCTCGTCGACACTGAATCATCCTCAGTCACACGACTCCCTTAGGGAGAGAAGGGGGAATTAGCGGGGCTTGAGGGGAGGGAGAGCTTGTAATAACTTCTCCCCCTGACTCTGTTATTCCCCCCCCCCCTTCTCAAGTCACTTGTCGTACTCCCACACTCAGGGACTTTGTTGAGTATTCTGAGAATGGAGACAGAATAGGACTGAGAGTGTGCAAGACTGCTTTGCTTTCGTCGTCTCATAAACACTGCCATTCCTACGATTTTTATTTCCCCCGGAGGCGTTTAGCCATAATCGCATATGGGAATCGGGAAAGGGAAAGAGCTCCTTGTGGATGGAGGGAAAAAAGAAAGAATGGAAGGTTCTGGAATGGACGACGCAAGCTGTTAGGAATTCCATAAAGAATGAAGGAGAGAATGGATGGAAGAGAAAAGAATGGAAATGGAAAGAATAGACGGGCGAAAATAGGGAAGGAGATTACAATGAGATATGCTTTCTGCAGATAGTGTTCGAGCATGGAAGAAGAAGATTATGGAAGAGAAGGGAGAGACTGAGGGAACACCGGTGAGTGAAGGAAGGAAGGGGGAACTTCATCGTTGTTCATTTCAGAAGGTTGACGATGCTGAAGCGAAAGCTGCAGAGGGAATGAAGGTATGGTTTTTTTTCTTTTTTGTACGTGTTTATAAAGATGTAAAAAGTAACTAGAGTGCAATCTTCCCCAAGTGCAGGTTGATTCTCGTTGTGAGATTCGCGTTGCGGGTCAAATGACTCGTCGTGGTCGAGTTGCCTTCGTGGGAGAGACCAAGTTCAAGGAGGGCATTTGGGTAGGAGTGCACTATGATGAACCTGTGGGAAAGAACGATGGAAGTGTACAAGGAGTACGGTAAGTATCACACCATCTCATTAATTGCCTCCTACGAGTAACACCTGTAGGTAATAAAGAAGAAGGCTGATGTAGCCTTTCTCATGTAGACGGTTCTTTGATATGACGGGATCGTAATCGAAGATTCAATCATCAAATTTCGTGCTTGCAGCTACTTCGAATGCATGGATAAATATGGAGGATTCGTGAGACCGACCAGTGTGACTGTCGGAGATTTCCCCGAATTGACCATTGATGATGATATGGATGAGATCTAAGATTACGGTAGATCTACCAATCAATTGAATGCTTATTTATCGAATATTCTATCTATCTGCTAGTCCGCATGCTTGTCTAAGTATTTATTCGGTCATTATTGTATCTAAATTGTCACTTTGATATTCTTGCTTAATGATCTCAAGTTGTGACTGATTATCGTGTGATTTCTCTTATTACAAGTTGGCGATCTTCCGAAGCTTTGATTGGCTAAATAAATTACTTTCCGTCACTTCTTTGACATCTTTAGTCATTCCTGGAGACACATTATAAAAAAATAGTTTATTGAATAAACCAACAAAACAAACAAGAAAACAATCTAACTATTCGGATATGAACTACGAAATACCGTAATCTGCATGGTAGATTATTGAGGAGGGATATTTGCTTTGCCAGCAGAAATTTTCTTCGGGTTTCGCTTCTCCATCTCCTTCAGACTTCCCTGAATGAGTTTATTTATTTAATGAATACTAAAGTACAATACGCTAGTTCACATGTTCAAAATGTATAAATAAAACTAACAGGGTAGATCCTTGGTCGAGTGGTGCTGTCTACACTGTCCATGACATAGGAGAGAAGAGAAGCTTGAACTCCCAGATTACAGATGGCAACCACGGGAGATGAACCAGATGGAATCACTACAAATTTATTCATTTTACTTTCCATTATCATTTCTTCACAGCTTCAACGTAGGCGCTATCCTACATTTCAAACATATATGAAAAAGTGTTCAAAAACTGGGTATGTTTGCGAAACATCCGTTGAACACCGAATAAATCTTGTCATCATGTATGTGTTTCTGAATAGTAGCTACATGCTTGTGTGCAAAACCTCGAAAACCGGGAATGTTTTCGAATTATAGGTAGTTTCCTTTTTGTTCTGAAAAAATTCATTTTGATTCACTCACTTTTCTTGATCTCCTGTTCACTCTTGAGTAGTCCTTCCTCATTGACTAGTTCAGCAGATGGCATACTCGTGAATCCAGGAATGCGAGTGGCAGGAACTTCAGAAAAGAGTGATTCATTCGACATATTGAACTAGGTTGTAGATGTAGAATTCCTATCTAATATTAGCAATCTGTAAATATACCATATGGGTCGAGTCCGGAGTCTTCCGTGCCATCGAATTGGCCACGCACACGGGCATCAACGAATCGAGACTAGAGATAAATATATTAATTATGAATTTCATTACTTAACGTGATATTTAAAAGGCAAAATTTAAAAGTGATTGTACCTCGTCGATCTTCTCGATAAATTCCTTTCCATCCGCATCTTTCTGCACCAATTCTTCGTAGTGAATGTTGAAGTCACCGATACGATCCTTCGCTGTCCAATCACCTTTCTGAATTAGACATTGATCGATACATAAGAGCTGTTTGCAGCATAATCAAATATAAAAAATTTGACGAACCGGAAGCTGGATGGGTTGATTACTGAGTTCGAATTTACTCTTGGCCCAGTGCTCAATTCCTCCATCGAGAAGAGAAATCTTATCTTGTCCATATGACTGAAATGAGACACATTAAATGCACAGTGAATGTTTCCTCAGTGACCTGTTCTCAATAGTTGGAAAATGTGGAATTCATGTCTTTTCTAATAAGATCTTACCTTGAGAATCCAGGCGATTTTACCAGCGAAGAGCATGCCTCCTTGAGGGCCACGTCCGTAGACGATTATGTGCTCATCCCTGAAGATAATCACAAAATTTCGGGTACTCCATTTAAACATAACTTTATAAATTTGTAATAATAATATACAACAAACTTGTGGACTCCCAGCAGCTGAATGTACTGCTCGAAGATGTCAGCGGGATAGTAGGTGAATCTCTCGTATCGAGAAGGATAAGTGGCGATTCCCTGAGTACAGTGAACTGCACCCGGAATATGAGCAGCAGCATACGTTGTGTAAGCACTGAAATAAATAGATTAAAAGAGAGATAAAAGGCAGGAAATCAATTAAAAATTTACCGAGATCCAGCAGCGATCAACTCGGGGAATTTCCCATAGCTCTCCTCCTTGTATCGCCTATAGTCGGGATACTGAGTGGGGAAGAATGTACAGTCGAAGAGACGGATACCTTCCTGGAAATATACGGGATAAAAATATTTAGGTAAGAAAATATGCTACCTTATTGATGGATCCGGCTTTGACGAGAGCCTGCAACGTCTTAGCGTCGATGATCTTCTTGAGAGCGCCACTCATATTCTGTATAAAGTTATACAAATTAGCGAAATAGAGTAGGAAAAGAAAAGTAACAATAAAAAAAAAGAAATTTCGACGATTTTGCGGATGTGCAGAACCGGTAAAAAGACAAAAGTTTGAAGAAAATGCATACAGTAATCTTTTTTTAAGGTTATTTTTTGATCTACCGCAGTTTCTTCATGTCTATCTATGATAGATAATCTATCTCACTTTTTAAAAACATTTTTATAAAGCTGAACCTAGAATAGTTAGTTGACCTGCCATGTACGTCAACTAATCGGAAAATATTTATGAAGCAATACGGGGTTACAATAGAAAATTCAAATAGAACGCAGATCAAGGCAGATGTGTCTCTTATTTTATATCTGCTTGAAATGCTGACAATTCATTTCCCATTGTGTATCACGTTGTGAAGTTGTGGCCTACGTGACCTTCGAGAGAAATTTTCAATCTCTCTGCTTACCATCAAGATCACTTTTTTTGCGTTGGGAGTGCGCACTCTCAAGAAAACATCGTTCAATGATAAAAAATTCTTTAACAACCGTATATACAGAAAGTAGTGCGTGTTTAAAGGTTTCCCAATAACATTATTTCTTGTCCTTCGTTTGTTGTTTGTGTGTCTTCACAAGAGTTTTCACGTCTCGTCGATGCAAAATTGAGTCCTGAAAAAAGATATCATTAGATTGTCGGGTTGAAGAATGGTTGACGAATGCTGAAGAATAAATCCAGAAGTGTTGAATAATGCAAATAAAACACAAATACTGACCTTGGTGAGTGCTTCAATTGCCGCTGTTGCCACTGCTTCCTGTCTTCGTTGTTGAAGAGCCTCACGATATTGCACTGCAATCATCTCTTTTCTTTTGACCTCTGAAGATTCAAGGAAGTCTTACTTGAATGAATGATGAGCAGTCCACCCCATGCGATACTCCAGAACCATCCAACGAAGAGAAATGTGATTGTGAAGAATTGAGCTATTCCAACGAGAAAGTTTACGACCAAAGTGACTAATTTTCGACCTTCCTGGAAATTTAACTGTATTTTACACAGAAATCAGAGATCAACCTTCATGTTGATACGTGGTTGACCCATGCAGAGTGCTAATACTCCCGAAAGAATCGTGCCTGAAGAAAAATGAAATTTAGAAACACATCAATGAATTGATAATCCAAACCTGATCCAGGTATTACAATATTGAGAAATAGACAGACGAGAGCGACAGGAACGGGCAGAAAGGGAATAGCTTCATGCATTACTGTTATGTCATTGGTTGGGAGGTTCACCTGAAAAAAACATTAGCGATCTGATTTTTTTTTGTTTGATGTACTTTATCTCCATTCTTCGTTTCTTTCACAGCATGGGCTTCTTCTTGTGCTGCAAGAACAATCCCGGGAATGTTGAAACCCGGTCCCTGAAGATTTTCATTATATCTCATGATGAAATGGAAATGGTTCTGACATCTGCTTTCGATTGAAGAATTCCTTCACTTCTTCCATATTCGATGATCCGAGGCATCGTTTTGATAATGAGTTTCCATCCTCGAACTTTTTCTGCTAAATTCAAGATGTTTCAATGAATATAGACATGGACCTACCTGACAAGATGTTGGACACTCCTTCGGTGACATTCTGAATCATTCTGAAGACTGTCTTGCCTTAGAAGGCTACAAAGTATAAAGGCAGAAATTAATGGATTTCTTTGTGAGTATAGTAGTATAGACGAGGTAACAATAGGTGGGGTAGAGGGATCCGTCCACTTCTTCTCTCGTTTTTCTCTCCTCCATTCGGGGTCTCTCGCCCGTGTAATTGCGGTCCCAGAAAGATTTGAGAGAGAGAGTAGTCAAGTGGAGACGAATCAGATGGAGGAATGGGTAGTTTAGATTTCCAAATGCAAGAGATCCCTCACATCCAAGTTCAATTTGTTCGACTGCCCTATCCCCCTTGTCACTCTCGTTAGTGAGAGAAAATGGGTGAACTTGCTAATCAACCAAGATGATCCGATCGGTTCTCATCCTCTTATATATTGTCCTGATTATCGATTGTTATCCGTTCGAACCACCCTGTCTTCAGTATCGAGTGAATTATCGATTGAGATGTATGGGAGAGGAGCAGGAAGGTGTAGATCATTGATAACTATTCGATAATTTTATAATTTGAGAGCGAGTGAAACCAGGAGAGCCATCCGCATTTGCAAGAACTGGATACTATGATAGATTGTTCAGGAAGATGAATACGATTGGTAAGTATCTTTACACATGTTTCCAATCTCATAATTTCCCGATGATAATTTTTTGTAACCTAGAAAATATTATTTTAGGATACGACAACGGATACTGGAGATATCCAACTCTCGGATACAATGCTAATCTTCCTGCTGATGGACCGTATCGAGTGTACAGATACGGTAACTGGTGAATCTCCATCTGCAGATGCATCTTTGTGTTCCATATCACTATGTAGATAAAAATTTCAATAAATTTATTTTTATTCGAATTGTATTCAGTGTTCACATCCTGTAAATAATTATTTGACACACGAATAATGTACTTTTTGCAAAAGACAAATTTTGAAAATAAAACAAACTAGTTTTCGATTGGCAGTTCGAGCTGGTGACTACCGTAATCACTCATTCAAATGGATGATCAGGACGGAGCCATCCGAGGACCTCCGATCTAGATTAGTGTCGTTTTTGATCATTAATTGAAATATTTGTTGGTACTGCTATGTGCGCCTTAATTCGGTCTTATCATGTGCGTGTCGCTTTAATTCCTCTTGTCGTTGATATATCGCGATATATTCCATTGAAAACGTGGTTAGACCGCAGGTTTCACAATGGATCCACTTTCCGTGTTGCAAGAATATGTTGCCGGTCGCCGTTCGCGTCGTGACATAACCACGGTTAGTTTCTTAACGGTTATTTGGAAAAAAAATATTTAACAATAGCCGGTCCACTCCCTATTGACGAGCGCTCAACCTCGCGTTTCTTTAATTTACTCATGTTACGAAATCACTTCTCATGGTTGAATTAATCCCTTCGATTATTCGTCCTATCGATTATATTCAGGACAATGGCTCTTTCGTTATCTTTGATGATGTTGCGTACGCTAAGGACGCGAAAACATCGTTGTTCCAGTATGGTAAAGTGAGTTGTTCTTATTGTGCATTTATTTCAGGTTTTTGATGCTTTATTCGACTATTCGCTTAGTTAAAATTTTACATTTTAGACGTCAGTGTTCTACACACTCGAGTCCATATTATACCTATGGGACAATCGTAATCTGCAACACGCTATCTACGTCAGAAATGCTTCCGGAGCAGGAATCATGGCCGTCACAAGAGCCGATCGGTATGTTATCCAATAAATGTAAAATATCGCTTTAAAACATGAAAAATATTAGTTATTACAATAATCTAAATAATTGCAGTCGTGAAATGCTGGAATTCCTTAAAAGTGAGCGTACGGAATTGCCCACGAACCACGATCCTCTCGCTCCTCTCTCCTCTACTATTCCTCTCTCCATGTTCGCTGATCTTGAAGGACCGGAGAGAAAGAAGCAGAAGTTGGACCCATCTGCAATGAAAGCGTACGTTCACACAATATTTTATTCTTGGATTTTTTTTAAATACCACTTAAGGAAAAAGTTTTCTTTCAGTCCTCGGATAGACCATCTGCTCAACGATGGTCCTTCAATGCAGACTCAGCAAGATGCAGGAGAATTGAGAGATCTCAACGACCAACTCACTGCCGATAAGGTCACTTTCTTTGTTTTCTTATGGAAATTTTGATTAGACCTCCTTTAACTGATATCAATTTCAGATTGCTGCTCTTCGAATGAAGCGAAAGAACAACCAGAGGAAGAACATCACGCAGACACTCGATGAAGGGTTAGTATATTTTATTTTAGTTTTATAAAGCTATTTTTTCTCTCATTATTGAGATATTCTCAACTCTATACCCATCATTTAAAATGATTGTGGTAGTGTATGATTCTTCTTTCTTTTCAGTGATCTCGCAGGAGGAGACACTGCAATGCAGGTCGACAGAGGAGATCTCAGGTTAGTATTTATAAATATTCATTTATTGCTCCGTTTGTGGTTATTCTTTCCTATTTATTCTTCATTTGGAATAGTGATTGCATATTTTTTTTATTTTGTGCCATTCCCTAACTTTTCTCTTGTCAGAGATCGTGAGCGTGTGTGGCGCACTCGTGATAACTGTCTGGAGGCAGCAACGAAGAGTTTCGCCTCTGTCCTCACTCTACTCAATGGAATCAAGGTACTGTCCTTCTCCCAGTGATTGTATTTTCAAATTATTTTTATTGCTTATAGTTCGGAAATCGAAAGTGAATGTAGTACTCATTAAGTGCATATTCAGACTCGTGAGGAGGCTCAGGCCCGCACTAAATCCGCTCCCTCCGCCCCTTCGAGTGCGCCCAGAAATGATAGGGATGCAGCACGTGCTGCAGCTGCTGCAAGGAGCAGAACTGCCGGTTACTCGAGATACGATCAGGAACAGTTCACACAAGGTCAGCAATGTTTATGTATTACGTTTCTTTCTTTTCATTTTACATCTCTGTTGTTTGGATTGCAATAGAAGCCTTCTAGGCAATTGCAATATATGATATGAAATTGTTATTCAGTTTTTCAACTATGTATTTTCAGGAGAAGCAGCGGAATTCGGTGTTGACGCAGCTCAAGCGACCTTCGTGGGTACTTCACTCAATCTATCGAGAGTCGGAGGACCCGGTGCACCCGCCACGCCTGTTGGTATGTATTTTTTTGTAATTCGTTTATTATAATTTCGTTATCAATAACACGTAAGATGGTTTAATATATGTTGATTGCAGTTAAACCAGCAACTCCGGCAGTGCCCACTCCCACTCCTCGAACTCCCGTCTCTTCCGTGAGAACATCACAAGCTGTCGCCACTCCCGACAGGTAAACAACTCTTCTCTCTTCCAACATGGGTCAATTTGCGAAATTTAATTTTTTTTTTCTTCAAATTTTTCTGTAATTTTTTTCTTTTTTAAAAATTTAAATTTGAGCAAATGAAGATAAAGTGGGAAAATCGGAGAGCCTTCTATGGCGTCGTGCAGTCCAATTAATAGTGATTGTGTCTTGCAGCAACAAGCCAGGGAAACGTCAGTCGCGCACTCCGATTATCATCATTCCCGCAGCAACTTCTTCCTCCCTCATCACAATGTTCAATGTCAAGGATATTCTCCAGGTCTGTACTGATTTTAGTGGGAATTATAAATTTTTCATTTTTGATTAGACGTGTTTTTTTCGATACTAATGTTATAGCAAGAGGCAACAGTAAATGAAGTATCATTTTCAGGATATGCGTTTCATGACAACGGACGAGAAGAAGGCAGCAGGAGTGAAGAGGGATAACGAGTGTCTCATTCAGAGGAGGAGGGGAGAAGTTACCGTTCCTTATCGGTAGGTTTTTGTTTATTGTTGTAGTCATTAACTTTAAAATCAAATTTATTAATTTTCAGTGTTGTTGACAATCCGATGAAGTTGACGTCGGAGGAATGGGATCGAGTCGTCGCAGTATTCGCCATGGTTAGTTATTATTGTTTGTTGTTAAATATAAATAAACAACAATAGTATAATGTGGTTAATGTATCACGATAGTCGCTTGTAAGATAATATAGTTAGTATTGCAATTGTAGGGTCCGGCATGGCAGTTCAAAGGCTGGCAATGGAATGGAAATCCCGTCGATATCTTCTCGCATATCGCCGCTTTCCACGTGACGTACGATGATATGAAGGCACGAATTTGATGTTCATGATTTCATTTATTAATTATCAGTCGTACCTAGCAATAGTTTTCGCATCCATTTTTTTAATGTTTGTCTTCTTTACAGACTGACCCTAACATCGCCAAATGGAGTGTAACTGTAATCCAACTGAACAGAACGAAGCGACATCTCGATAAGGTGAGATCATTAAAAAAATTATGAATTTAGAATTTTAGAAAGTTTTTCGTATATATTCATTCTTTCTCAGGCACGCATCGCTAAATTCTGGGAAGTTCTGGACAAGCACATCGTCAAGACTAAGTCTTATCTCAGATACTAAATAATAATCAATCATTAATTTTTGAATGCTACAATATGTTCATCCGTAGTGACACTTCTCCTATTGTGAACTCATTTTTATTGTTCTAGCTTAATGTAAGTTCACATGCATTTTGCACACACTTTTGTAAATGTTGTTGACGTCAGATGATGGTTCTGTTTGAGTACACGGTTCGTTACGATAAAACCGTATTTTGATCGAAATTATTGTTATGTGTGAGTGTGAATCGTGAGTCTTACGATCTACCAGCCACTAACGTGGATATCTCTCGGAAGTGGTTGGTCAGGAGAGTTGAATGAATGAGACGAAATGAAAAATATTCTGACTAATTAAAGAAAGTAAGTGTGCGATCAAGAGCAGAAATAAACATGTCTAGACTCGTTTTAGGAATTCAAGATATTTGCCAGTAGAATGTGGTTGTTCTTTACCGCAAAGAAGGGCTGGTTTTGTTTCAAGTAGATAAATAATATTTTTGATCTAGCTAGTTCAATAATGTCATCTGCGCCACGTCGTTCACTTCGACTGAGAAATTCGAATCTCCCAGAAGATGAAAAGGAAGAACCAGAGGTGAATTCATTGAAAATATCCTACGAAATATTTTCTTGGATTTCTCGGAACTATCATTTTCATTCCTCCCACGTAGGTCACAGTGAAGACTGTTGCTCCCAAACGACGTGCAGCTGCTGTGAGTGTCACTGAGAAGAAGAAAGCAACTGTAGAGAAGACACCTGGAAAGAAGAAAAAAGATGAAAATGAAGAGATGGAGGATGAAGGTATTTCAGCGTGATATGGTCCCATTAATCATCCATCGTTTCAGAAATGGACGGTGAAGTGGACAAGAAGGAAGAGGTAGATACGTCTGGATCTGATGAAGGTGAATTGAAGAGTGGTTATGGTGTGATAAATCTAGATATATTTCCGTTTATTCAGAAATGGAAGAAGTGAAGAAAACTCAGTCCACTAAGGAATCTGTGGTGGATAAGGAAGATGCACCAACTACTTCCGTTGTGGCTCGTCCCAAGAGGAGATGCTCAGTGGCAGCAGCCAAGGCATTCAGAGTGAGGCATTTGAGAATGAGGGTGTAGCTAAAAATGGGTTATCTTCAGAAAATTGCCAATGACGACGGTAATTCTGATGCTGATGATGATTTCGATATCAAGAAGGAGATGGAATCTGTTGCTGAAAGAAAGAAGAGGATGAAGAAAGAGGAGAAAGGTGGGAGTCTGGTGATCGGTGTATAATAGATAAAAATCTGATCTTCAGAACCCTCATCATCGACTACGGTAGAGAAGAAAGTACTGAAGAATGGAGCGAGAAAGGTATGAATTTTCTTAATTTCGATAAATTGAGATATTTTTCGCAGGCTCCTGCAAAGAGGAAGAATGGGAAGAAAGTAGATATGGAGGATGATTCAACAACTGACAATGAAGAAGAAGATGATGAAAAGGAAGAGAAACCGAAGAAGAAGGAAACGAAAAAGGGTGGTGAGAGTATAATTGGTTGTTTGAGGTATTTCTAAAGTTATTTTTGCAGCTTCGAAATCGTCAAAGGAGCCATTGGTTCAGCGTCCTCCCTCATTGGATCGACCATCGCAGAAAGTGAAACTACTTCTAGATAGAGATTACAATGTGGACAGGGATGAGTAAGTTGTTACACTTTTCTATCGTTCTTTTTCGAAATTAATTTAATTATTTGTAGAATGCTTGGATGGGAGAAGCGAGCAGTTCTCATGTCGAGAGAATATCGGAAAATAGAGGCAGAATCGTATAAGAATGGTAGTGGAAGACAAAAGGAGATTATGACTAGAGTTTATGATTTCGTCGAGAGATGTCTCAAGGTACTCCCTTTTTCCGAGTGTACTTAACTGATCTTTTATTCTATTTTCAGGATCGAACTCACGAAATGGGAGAACAGGAGTCAATCAGACAATGTCGGATCCTTCATGGAGAATTTGATGAATGGGAGAGAACGAGAAAGATGACTGTCACACAGAGAATCAAGGTTAGTTGAACTGGAGTGATACTTTAAAAGAATATGATCGGTTAAGGAAAAGGTGGAAAACGAACACAAAAAGCTAACGGCAGATGATAGTGATGAGAAGAGTGAAGAAGAGGATGAATGGGAAGCCATGGAGGTACGATTAAAAATCTATTTATCAATCGATAACCTACAGTATTCCAGACAGTTGATGGCGAGGGTGAAGTGAAAACGATGCAAGTTCACGTGGAGAACAAGGAGAAGAATGCCAATTGGCAGACAAGGTACGGTAACGATTGGAAAAGGTACAGTAACTATCCCACTGTATCGATCGATCCCCTCCTTCAGATGGCTAAAGCAAGAAGTGAATCGCGCGATGCGCACTCGTTGTGAGAATGCCCATAAGGTACGGTAGGACGAGATTAGGGTAGTTGATAATATCGATTGTCCAGGCTCATCTTCTCTCGTATATGTCGCATCTGAGACATCTCGCTGCTATGGGTACTGTAGCTTTTTTGATACGGTAGATGAGTTATCGATGTCAGCCCTTTCTTCTACATCGAAGAACGGAGAAGTTCCAATGGCTGCAATAGCTCTGTCGATGATTCCTCCTTCGAAAGGAAAGAAGATGAAGAAAAATCGAACGAATGAGAGAACGGAATTCATTGTGTGGTGGTGGGAACAGTTTGAGGCGAGGAAGAAAGAAAGATTGATCCAGAATTGAGTTGATTGTAGGAAAGCGAGAGATTGGTGCAGAATCGAAGCTGGCCAAATCTCACTGATCCGGTAAGCGTACTTCTTATTTATTGTTTATGAAGGGGATTTTATCAATGAAAACATGTCGAAAAAATAATAAATTACTTTAGATGTACGACGAAGAAGAGAAAGATCAAAGAAGTGAAGAGGAACGAATGAGTGAGAAAATGATGGCAAGAAGATTCACGAGTCATAAGGAAGCTGCTATTGTGAGATTTTATTTTATCTGACCAGAAAAGGGAAATAGTGAGTGGAGAAAGAATGATTCCACACAGATGTTCTTCTCACTCGCTGCGGCTGCTAGTTTCACAGTGAGAATCGTGTGCAGATGTCAAGTGATCACGAAGAAAGTCCCTGAGGTGAGGGTAGGGAATAGGAGAGGGGGAGGAACTGATTGTAAATTAACTTATTAATTTACTTTTTGTTTTAATTTATTAAATTATTAACAATTAATTTACGCCCGAGGCGCAACGAGTTTTAAAGTAACAAAGTAAAATGGAGTAGCATGAAGAGAGGGAGGGATGTACTCTCCTTCTCCTGTATTAGGTCGTGAACGATTCCAGGCTCCGGATGCAAAGAAGAAAGAGGAAGAGAAGGGACCAGTGAAGAGAAGAAACAATGAGAAAGAGCAAACTCGTAATCATCCGATTATCGATTATTGGATTGAAATGTGGGACGAAGAGAGGGACACGTGGATTGGTTAGTCCAATCTAATTATAAAGTTCTAACAATTTTGTCATTCAGCAATCGACGTGATTCGTCCTCATCCGAATCTCAAAGATGACGATGACGATGAAGAGGAAGAAGAAAATGAGAAGAACTTGACGTGAGAATATTTCAATCTCACCCTTATAAATGACGATCTTTCAGTCCTCGATACTCGGAACCTCTCAATTCATGCATGGGAAAGGGCGAGAAAGTACTGTATATGCTCGCGATCGATAACGGTACGGTATTATCTTTTCTTATGGGACAGTAATCTTTTTTAGAATTCGCAATTCGTGATGTCTCTGCTCGTTATATTCACTCGACGAATTTCGTTGCCAAAGAATTCCGAAGTCGTCGTGCTAATGGAGAATGGCTGAATGAATTGTGGGAGATGGATGTGAGTTGAAGATCTCCTTCCATTGATCTTTGATTTCTCTCAAATTGATCTTTGATCTTTCTCAGCTTTGGCGTGCTCATTCCACTCGTTCCCGTAAGGAAGACGATGAATGGATGACATCGATGAAGGTTGAACTGCCGAAGTTAGTGGGACAGTACAAGGACCACCCATTGTGAGCTATTTAATTGAATTGTTTGTATTTCTTATTTTGAGTGTTTTTCAATTTCAATCCTTTTTAAGGTACGTTCTGGATAAGGATGTACTCAAGATGCAACGTATCTTCCCGTACAATGTTCCTTCCCTGGGAGAGCTCAGAGGATACAAGGTAAGTATTTCCCCTCTCTAAAAATAATTATTATTTCATATAACAATTGCAGATCTACAGTCGTATGTACGTCCGTCCTACGAACACTGCGAAATGGTATGAGAAGATGGGAAGACAAGTGAGAGTGAGTTGATTTGCTGTGAATTCTTCTTTTTACTGGTCAAAAATACGCAAAGATCTACAAACTTTGTAGCACAAAGTCAGAAAAATTGGAAGACGAAATAAATGATAAATCTGTCAGGACGACGAGCCTCCTTGCGGGGAGAAGAAGTTGACGAATCCAATGACTGGGGAGAGTGTGATGCAAGGGCTGTTTGGATACTGGCAGACTGATCCATGGAATGCTGGAGAAGTCGTCGATGTGAGTGAAGTTGAACAGTAGTAATGGAATGAGGGAGTTTGCAGGGTCGACTGCCTCGCAATGAATTCGATAACATCTACATGTACCAACCGAAAGAGATGTGTCCCAAGGGAGGCATCTATATCATTCCCGAGGGATTGCAGAGGGTGAGAGGAGATGGAGGGGGAAGGGAGTGAATGGCTGATTGAAGGTGGCGCTCGAACACGGGAAAGATTTCGTGCAAGCAGTGATCGGATGGACGTACAAGGGAGGAAATATCGTCCCCATGTTAGTATCATTAATGAACGGATATAATGAAATGCTTAGAAATAGTTAATTTAAATTAGAAGATGTGTTATTTGCAGTATTCATGGTGCAGTATTCGTGAAGGAAGACATTCCGGAGTTGGTTGCAGCATGGAAGGAATGTGAGAAGAGATGGAAGGAAGAGGAAAAGAAGGTTGGTTGATTGTCCGTTGATTAGATCATGTATTGATGTGCACAGATTCGATCGGAGAAATCTCTGGCAGGATGGAAGAAATTAATCAAGGGAATGTTGAGATTGGCTGCAATGAGAAAGGAGTTCGAACCAATGGAGAATAAGAAGAAGAATAAGGGAACGGTCAGTGAAGTGAAGTTGTTGTGAATAAGGGATAGATAATAATCAAGAGATTCGTTTGAAATATTCTAATAAATAATAATAATAGTAATAATGATATTTGCAGAATATGGAGGACGAGGCAGTTCGTGCAGAGGAGGCTGCAGCATGGCCTCAACAGAGATATGGAGGAGATTTATTCGAATGATCTTTGATCTCTTGTTGTCAGATAATGGTAACCTCTGCTAATTGTAGTAATAAATTGTATAGCTAAGTATTTTTTATGAATTATCCTGTGATTTTGCATATCTTTCCGTTCTCGGTATCTAATTTCTCGAATATCATATCAGTAAACCACCCGGCTTTATATCAGAAGTTGTACTTGCTTTCACTTGATAATTCCCGATTTACCTCTTTTGTTGACTTGATCTCACAATACACACCCAGTTATGTATATTTCTACTGTTTTACTTTTTTTTCGATAAATAATTCATGTATCTCTTAACATGGATTTTCAAATGAAATGTCCGCGGATCAACAAAGAAAGTACCTGATCTATTTATTGTAAGTATGATCTACTTTAAACTAATATGCATTGGTGCATATATGATAGATGCGCATTGGGTTTCGACGGAGAATTCTAATTTAAGATTCAATTTTTAACTGATGTTGCAATTCAAGCAAGAAATTTTCTGAAAGTGCCACAGGTAGATTTTCCCACGTGTTCTACAAGCTTTAGACACTTTCTCATCTCCTGAAATTGTCGAAGACGATTTTCGAACATCTCTTCTTTCTGTTTTTAACGCCGTTTATTTTAAACGCTTTTATACTTGCCAATCGCTTATTTAACAATTGTAATTCTACGCAAGACCTTCAACCTTGCAATATAAGATTAGTTGCAGGTGCGGCGTTGCCGATACTAGAGACATCGAAACATGTCTCATGGCGATGCGATAGAGAGGACAAGAAGTTATCGAGCTCCTCCATCGAAGACTTCTTCTTCTACTCAGTCTTACGTTTGTTTTTAGAACTTACTTCAGTAACTATACTACAGACAATTTCACGAACTTCACGCATTTTTTGTGAGGGCTAGATAAAAAATTATTTGATTTACGTATCGTCATCAACTCTCTTAAAATCCCCGGAACGATGAGATATTCAACCTTTTTGAGATGCGCTTATCTTTGATATTTTCTTATTTTTTTTCAGGAACTCATCACAGCCGTGAAAAGACCAAATCATGTTTCGAAGGGAGAATTAATTAATCTGTTGGTTAATTGGTTCAGAATTAAATTCAATCGATCAAGGGTACGTTGGAACACAATCACAAGCGAATAAAGTTGAATATCTCTTCATAGATCTACGTATACACCGTAAGTGTTCGTGAGGCACAACAGCATAAGCCTTTTCGAGGAAAACGAGATCAGAATTTACCACCTCCCATCTCTCATTCGTGAGTGCATTAAATGAGAATTTATACATTGTTTATAATTATCATTTCACATTCAGGGGAACGTTATCTAGAATATTCTGGGAGACTGTTCGCAGTTATAGAGATGTACGTTTGGTTTATATTTCTGTTGAACAATGTAATTTTCTTTTTTTTTATAGCTTTTTCCGAATCCGCACGGAATTATTTTCGATGATTACGAGTTTGTGTTCGCACGGGAAAAAATTTGGACAAATGATGTTACTAGTAAAACATTCATTTGTGAGCATCCTGACAAGGTGAGATCTCGTATATTTTTGCACAAATGCCATGCATGAAGCATATGAGGCAAAACAAACCAATGCAAAGCAAAAGCGAGTTATCCTTCTGAAGGCACCGGGTGGGCATTGGGCTAGCGGGGGTCGGATGGTCGGTCCGAACTCTTACCGCCTACGCCACCCGGGCCTGTGGGCCCAAGCACAGGAGTAGATAAACGTGATGCTCTATACCCGCTGGCTAGTTATCAGGCAACTCCTGGCCTCCCGTTTCACAACTGAAATCCCCTAGCAAAGAAAATTATTCTCGGAAATAAATAGAATCTAATAATGTGAGGGTTATTAAAAGTAGCAAGGGTTGGCTTGAATCTTCGCGAACGGCCTCATATGCGCAATAGGAGAATGCTCATTGCAGATGGGAAAACGATTAGATGTTCATTTCGAGTGCAAATTGTTCTTTGATCTTGATTTATCCGGAGATATAGATTCTAATACGAATGCTCAATGGACATCTATATTCTTGAAGTGTCTGCTCAGGTAAAATAACAAAAATGAAATTTCGGAGCGATGTCATGTTCGTATTTCTTAATATTCTTTACAGCCAGAACTCACGTTATACTCCATCGAATAATGCAGATTCTCATGAGATGTCAGGCTATTTTTTTCACATTTTTTCATGTACTCAATGCTTTATATTTAGAGAAATTTCGAACCGATTTGCTAATTTTAACGGAGGAATGTTCTTTGTTCCACGATCTCCTAATGCTCCCAAGGTGGAACAAATATATATTATGGATTATTTCACAATCATTTTTAGGTGGTTATTCAACCTGGCGTTGAATCGTGGCTGGGATTGTATGCGTCTGTTCGAAGAATGGAAAATTTCAATCCTGTAATTAACTTCGGCTGTGAGTTTCCATATTTTGTTGTTAAATAATTGAAAAAATGACAATTAAATATTTGCAGTGGTGAATAAGTTGTTCGTTCAAATGAATCTCGATCTGATCACATTCTATCTAGCAATCGAAAACGATGTGAGATCAAATTTACCTTATTTATATTCATATCATTATTGCAGTCACTGAGTGGGAAGAAGCTACAGGAGCTTAAATTGGATCGCTCATCGAGTATGCTTCCTGAACAAGCGAAAAATTTCACTGCAAAATTGAAGGACTTCAAAATGAAATGCGATTGCGCACCAGGAAAGGACAAGTGAGAAATGCGTTAGAATTGTTCGTACATAGATCTATTCTACATTAGTTATAGTTTATCTATCTATTCTAACGAACTTTTAAAAAATCTTGTTTGTATTTATATGCTAACTTTAATATTTTGGAATATTTATTTATTTCGCTCAGAGATGGAATCATCACTGGTCGCGTTGAAAGGCATTATAAATTCGTTGAACTGATATTCGCGTTTGCTGATAGAGAGTTCATTGATGTGGAGGATTCACAAGTGGCAGAAAGACCGTGGAAGGAGGTTAAAACTAGAAATGGAATAAAGAAAATTTGGAGAAGATGGAGACGTGTGAGAATGGATGAATGGTATGCAGCACAAGGGAAACCACTTAAGTAAGATATTTCTCCTCATTACTTATATAATTTATTTTTTTGAGTTATCCTAAGCTCCCTCTTTGCTCTGTCAAAAGTGGAAAGAAAGAAGATCTCATTCCCATGGAAGTTCTATTCACACACGATCAGCCTCAAAAGTACATCAAACTCCTCGATTTCTATGCTAGAATGAGAATCACCAAGGTTTGCACTCCCTCTTTTTCATAATTTCTTTCCTCTTTTTATAGCTCCTTGCTCGTCCTCCAGAACAACATCACAAGTTCACGAATAAGATGATAATTGAGAAGTTAGAATTTGATAAGGACCCCTTCATGCAAGCTATGAAAGTCAGTTGTTTTTAACTATTAGAGACAGCGATATTGTGTTGTCATAGATCTCACTCGATTCAAAAATGATTGAATGTGAAGGAAGACGAATGGAGCCATGCGAGGTACTTGGAAAGGTAATTAATTTATGGACATACTATTGTTATTCATAAACTATTGTAGAGTGAATCTGATGAAAGTTTGGTCAAATTGGAAGTTAAAAAGGCGTCAGGAGATTTCTTTCTCTCCCGAGCAATGGAAACGTCAACAAAAACAATTCGATTCGTTGTTTATAAGCTAACGGATGCGATTGATGAGTCGGAAATTGTGTAAACTTTTTACAACTATTATTTAATAATCATCTTTATTGGCAATTTTAAAATTTTCCAGAGAATTCTATCGTCAATTGGTGAAAAAATGCGTGGCGCGTGGTTTCAACGTGCCAGTAGCTGACCATCAAAAACCTCCTATTTATAAAAAAGAGAGAATTGGAAGATACGACGACTTTAAAATTGCCGGAATGATGGCGGTTTGCATTCGGATAAATTCTTTTGAATATAGATTCGAATGATCAGGATACCTTGGCTCTTTTCGATCAATCTGGCAAATCGGACGATGAATTGCTTGTGTTTCTCTTTTTCACGAAAATGGTGGATGAATTATATGGTATGCTGATTTTGTTCACATTAATTGTTTCTCAATATATTGGTGATCATTGATAGGACAGATCAAATATCACTGTGATATTCTTCGCGGTGTCGTGAGTCAAGTTATTGATGAGAGCACTGTAAAGAAAGCATGCAAGACATTAGAAGATGAGAAGCCGTAAGCGAAATTCTTTATTTTTTTATAATCTTTTTTTCAGTTCTGATTATAAATCAGTTTATCATCATCTCTGTCTGAAGCTGAATGCGAAATTAGGAGGCATCAATCAGATTGTTGCGTATGTTATTTCCTATATTTTATTTTGTTTCTACGCTACATAAATAACAATTGTGATTTGAAGGGAAAGTGAATGTGATGAGGGAGACGAACCAGAATACGGTAGAATGCCTTCGAACGAGAGAACAATGTTCATTGGGATTGATGTTATTCATCCATCACCCAATTCACCAATCAGAGATCTTTCATTGGGAGCAATTGTTGCCAGTATGGATAAGAATGCTGCTAAGTAAGACAATTAATATCAATTGATCAAATGGTTTTCATGGTAAATATAATATTTTAGATATGCCGTCCGTATAAAAGTGAATAGTCGATGCAATGAGAGCGTACAACACTTCGATGAACACTTTTCATTGCTCCTCGCCAAGTATATATCGGTTAGTACATATCAATCAGTCATATTCTTCATAAGAGTTGCGAAAATATATTTTCTTTTCTTCTGCCATATTTCTACCTTTTTTATGCGTCTTTCCCTGTATACTCTTCAGATGAACAACTTCTTACCAGAGCGAATAGTAATCCTTCGAGACGGTGTTTCTGATTCGGAAATGGTCAAAGCAGCAAGTCAAGAATTGAATTCCATCAAAGTGGCATGGAAGAAATGTGCGAATGGGAAGAAATGTCCTCCATTCACTTATATCGTAGTTCAGAAGAATCATAAGACTCGATTCTATCGACCCAATAATGAGAATGGACAAATGTGAGTAGATAGGAGATACGGAATACTGATGTATCATTCAATTACAGTAAGAATCCTCCGATGGGTACTGTAGTTGATAAGAATGTTGTCACTCCACATATGTTTGATTTTTACATGGTCTCTCACTATACTCAATTGGTAATGATCTCTATTCGATTCTTAAATCAATTGGTAATTGAAGGGAACAACTCGACCGATTCATTATACAGTTGTATACGATGACTGCGAATCGAGTGCAGATGTCGTACAGGTATATTCTCAATATGATATTATTCTCAGGAAATGTTCTTACCAGGAAATGATCTTTCGAATGTGTTTCTTATATGCTCGATGCTCCAAACCGGTCTCACTCCCTTCTCCTGTCTATTACGCTCATCTTGCATGTGAAAGAGCTGCCTTCCAGCATCAATATGCAATCAAGTATGCATTCCAAATATTGACCAATCTTGTAGAATGAGTATCCATCAATTTCCAATCAATTTCTTATTGTTATCTTCTTTAGAATTGGAGAAGTTCGCGAAATTATGGACAAGGGAGAATCAGAGACAGATGATGACTATGCGATACGAGTGGAAAAAGAAGCTTTAGCCATCGAAGGGAAACTACAAGTGTCTCGTGATTATCCGGGAATGTATTTCATCTAACTTGTCGTCAGTATTGTACATTTTTTTGCTAAATTATTCTGTCGTGGGTTGCATGATACATTACGGGCCTCCTATTATGGAACTAATCCTTAGCCAGAATAGAAATTTCAAATTGTCTAGATTGTTTGTGCTATTTATCCAGTCAATAAAGGTTATACAAAATTGGCGATATTATTACGACTTCCATTGAATGGTTTGCACCACTTCCAGATATGAGCTCGATTGCGTAAGAGTCTGACAAAATTCAAGGTGTTCCGTACAGGGCAAAAAAAAGATTATTTTGGTACTGTTTGGGGTGCTAATTGTAAGAATCATGAGCCATGTCACTTTACACAACAATAAATATTCGGTTCAATACAAAAGATCAATATTCAATGTTTTGGAAATTTCACATTAACCACTGATCCAAAATGGAAAAAAAAATAGAGACTAAGGTTCATTATTGATTAGAAATCGATCCGTAAAATTAGATTTTTCAATTTAAGTAATGAAACCTAAACGTAAAGGTTGCCAAAATTGAAGTGAAATTGTTCCTTTCCATCTTCTTCACACCGCGCACGTGTGTGTGTGTGATCGACAATGAGGAATGAAAATGTGAGGGGGGGGGAGAGTAATGAACAATTTCGCCTCAATTTTGGCACCGTATTAGTGGTTAAGGAGAAATTTCCAAAACATTGCATATTTGAGTGATCTTTGATCTTTTGTATTGAACCGAATATTTATTGTTGTGTAAAGTGACATGGCTCATGATTCTTACAATTAGCACCCCAAACAGTACCAAAATAATCTTTTTTTTGCCCTGTACGGAACACCTTGAATTTTGTCAGACTCTTACGCAATCGAGCTCATATCTGGAAGTGGTGCAAACCATTCAATGGAAGTCGTAATAATATCGCCAATTTTGTATAACCTTTATTGACTGGATAAATAGCACAAACAATCTAGACAATTTGAAATTTCTATTCTGGCTAAGGATTAGTTCCATAATAGGAGGCCCGTAATGTATCATGCAACCCACGACAGAATAATTTAGCAAAAAAATGTACAATACTGACGACAAGTTAGATGAAATACATTCCCGGATAATCACGAGACACTTGTAGTTTCCCTTCGATGGCTAAAGCTTCTTTTTCCACTCGTATCCATTTTGTTTTTATTTATATGTTATTTTCTCTGTCTAATTTTTAGAAGCGGATCACTATTTTCTGTCTACCCTGATCATGGGGAGGATAGAGAAGCAGGGAATAGAGGTACTTTTCAAATGTTTAAATGAATCAATTTGAGACAATTATCTTTGTCAACTATTTCTTCAGATTATCGTGAATACAGACGCGTCCACGAATAAAGAAACTATATCTGGAATCGCGTACTGTGTGAAAGTAAATGGAACTGTCGTCCTGAAGGGAAGAAAAGCTATCGATGGTGAGATTCGATCAAATATGTTGCATTGATGTCATCGTTAAATTAATAATTAAATCAATCTTTTTTTAACAGTGCGCGATATCGGTAAAGCTGAAGCCTTCTCTGTAGAATTCACTATAGAGGAATTATCGAAAATTTTCGATTTCGATATAAAGTACGCGAGAACCTTTGTTTTTTTTAAATGTAGGTAAATCCAAAAACAATTATCTAGGTATATTCGTGTGGTCATCCGCACCGATCGAATAGAAATCGTCCGAGCCATGAATGGATCGAATTACGATGGATGGAAATTCCGGGATCACTATGACAATATGAAAATACTTATTGTCAAGGGAAGGTATCGTAATTGAATGTTAACTTTCCTGGACTGTTACTAGTTTAAGATTCCTCGAGGTGAGATTTGAACACGTTTGTCGTGAAGAAAACGTTGAAGCGGATCGAGAAGCGAATAAAGCTAGAAAGGAAGGAGAAAATAGATATATGAATAGTGCAGGTAAATATTGCGATGTGCTGGGTATCCTAAGCGTTTATTTTTTTCCAGGAAATTCTATAGTGGGAAAAGAGGTAGAGAAGACTCCTAAATTGAAAAGTGATAAAACAACTTTGGGAAATGTTAGTAAGAAGATTGGAGAGAAGAAAAAGGTAATTTTTGTCTATCGAAGACAATAGGAATTCGTAAGAATATTGAATTATCGTTATGTGAAGAAACATATAGTATTTTAAGTGAGGAGAGGGGAGAGGGCTGCGTCTATCGTTGTGAAGTAACGTCATACAGTTGTCGTCAATACATCGTCAATACTCATAATGTACATATCTCAGAAGATTTTGTTGTTTCCATTTCAGAAGTTACAATTATAGTTTTGTTGTTGCCATCTTGCTGTCATTTTCTCACTTTAATCTGATATTACCATTGTTAAATCATTTGATCTCAAACTAGCCCAATTGTTACGTGTTTTCCAGTCGTTCGATAAAGTAAATTGTGATCATTTCTTGGCACTTTTTGATCAGGAAATTGACAAACTGTGAGATGATCAGACGGAAGGGTATCTCGAAAGACAGAGTTACCCACTGTAGATCATAGTCAGCTGAAAGAAGAATTTTCCAGTCTAATATATTCTCTCATATTCAATGGATCTTTTGTCTTCGCTATCGCGTCGACTGCAGAATATGAATTTTTCTTTGGGAGGAAAGAAAGAATTGGCAAAGGTTCGTTAGAATAGTAGAGTAAATAATCTACTGATCTTAGCTAGTGGCTTAGTGGCAGCCGATTCTGAATATAATGTGTCAACTATGATCAATTACAATTTCCGATACCTCTCATCGTTTACACGGATGGTTCCAAAGGGGAACTGGGATCTGGAATCGGAAATTTCTTCGGTCCGGATCATCCTCTCAATAGAAGCATCCCTGTAGATGGTGGGTATTTACTATTTTGTGATTGCTTTTTAAAAGAAGAAAACATTTTGTAGTGCATAATTCGTGTGAGGCTGAGATTACTGCAGTGATGGTTGCCCTGGAGAATATTCGTAAGTGGAATGAATACAAGTGAGTGAAAGTATCGATTGATCACATGATACCGTAATCCTCACAGTGAAAATCAGCCAGTTATCGTTCGCACTGATTTCTTGGGAGTCGTCAATGCTATGAATGATGGGCAGATGAAAGGAAAGTTCCATGATCTTTACGTCGATCTGAGAAAGCTAACGGAGAGGTACGGTAGATTAGTGATACGGTAGACATCAAATAGTATTTGCAGATTTACTTCCGTGGTATTCGAACACGATCGTGGTCACAGTGGAGTTGAAGGAAACATGGAAGCGGATAGGATAGCCAGAAAGGCTAGAAAACTGGCAGATACTGTAGGTTTTATTTCGATTGATGACGTGTATAATTAAGTCATATTTTGAGTGACCCTAAAATAATAAGTACTCACATTTAGGGCGTAATGGATTACGACTTGCGTGATCTGAAAGAAGAAGTTCCCATTCTCAATGTTCTCTTCTCATCCAATCGATCGTCTCCAGAAATGGCTTTGATTATCGATCCGGCCGAGACGTCTTTCCCTGCCACTGGATGCAACGTTACCGTCAAGATCGTCTCTACCGCGGAATCCAAACTTGCCTTCAAGGTGAAAACATCGGACAATGAATTCTACCGAGTCAAACCCGTGTTCGGCTTCGTCGAGCCCAAGGCTGATACTCCTCTGGAGACCATGAGAATGGCTGGACCTCCCAAGGATGTACGGTATCTCACTCACCTACTTCAGCAATACCTTGTCGATTCCTGAGCACTACAATAATCAAAATCCGTTCAGGACATTCTGGTTGTTCAATGGGCCGAGGATTCGGACGAGGAGACCGATCCGAAGGTTCCCTTCGTAGCTGAAGGTCAGCAGGGAGAAGTGATCCTCCCCGTCAAGGCTGTCTAGACCAATGCAATAAATATGGATCTTTCCTACAAGAGAGAACATCCAATAATTGTAAGTAATATTTCATTATCGTTCTCGTTGTTGTTATTTTATTAATTTAATCTATGTTGTTACATAATGTTTAACTAAATCTAACTTTCACATGTCTCGCTTCGCCCGACCCGTGGGAGTCACTTCCACGAGTTATCACGACCGTGCTCTCTTCCCCTTTCTCGTTTCTGAACGAGTTCATAAGGGGGAAGAGGGGCGCGGCCGTAGTTATTCGCAGATTTGACTCCCACGAGTCTTACGTGAGCGAAACTGACAATGTCATTGCCATCTCACTCAATGTCATTGCTATTCATCTCACTCTTGCCTTTGTTGTTACGCGTTACTTTGTTGTTGAATGAATTTGTTGTGAATAACCGTTCTCGTGTAAACTTTAAAATATATACTACAATGCGAGAAAAATCTAAATAGATAATTATTCAATTTCCGGATCCGTTGTGTAATACAATCTCTACAGAATCAAATCGAGTGAGAAACATCCAGTGCAATTCCTTCATATCAGATGTGTGAAATGAAGAGATACAAGACTCTTTTGCACTTGCCAAATGATCCGACTGTCTCTTAGCCCCTGCTATAATCATCGAAAAAGTATGTTCAACATCAATTTATCGGATGACCAGAATAGATGCAATTGAAATCTTTAAGAATATGAAGAAAAATTGGTAATGCACACGAAAATGTGATCGAGGGAAGTATGAATGATTTACTTTTCGAAATGATGAACTGCCTTCTGATGACTGATCACTCTTCCATTCTTCTTCACAATCTTCTCACCAGCAACGATGATCTTTCCATCCGGGCCGATTCTGAAGAAAAAAAGCAATAAATCATTTAAAGGACTCGTAGATTTCAGATCTATCATTCATAGTAATACTATTCGTCATGGGAAGTGAATCGGTTACGATACCGAGCATAACAGTGAGACACAAATCGTACATAACAATAGTTTTTACTCACTTCTTCATAGTAGAGACGGAAATGCTCCTGGACATTACTCTATCCACTTCCACATCCTCAGAAGGGAAAGTGACGATGGGTTCATTGGCTGTCTCAGTGACTTCAGGAACAACAAGGGAATCAACAGGGGGAATCTCCTCGTTGACGTCTTCTTCCTTCTTCTCCTTGATCGAAAGCCTCTCATCTATCTTTCGAGCCTTCGATGCACGAAATTCATGACGACGGGAGTTGAATTCCGCATCCATCTCTTCTCTTCTCTTCGAGAACCAATCAGGAGTGGATTCACTTCTCGAGAAAGTGATAGGAGAGATGGAACGAAAGAAGGGACGAGACATCTCATCTCTCATTCTACCAAATTCACGATGGGAATCATTGTCGAAGTGTGAACGGAATCGATGAGGAGAAGGGAATCTAGTAGAAGAAGGGATGGAAATGGGGCCAGTCGAGGGAGGGGACATTATCGAATGAATGGAAGGAAGCAGGAAGTTGGGTGGGATAGGGGATAAGAAGGGCTCCACCCCGAGGACTGATATGAGAGATAGGGAAGAATTGAGAGTGGATTGAGATGGATGGGAAGACGGATGGAGGTCGAATGAACTCTGAGGTCGAGAGTGGAGAGGGGAGAAGGATCAATTAATTAATCACTCGGGGGAAATATCAGTGACAAGTGGTTCTCGAGAGTCGAAAGTCATCAAGTTGGGAGGCAAATATCTTGCGAGAAGGAATATGAAGATAGATCGTTGTTTTGTGAAATTCCGTGAAGTTGTGACCAGACTTCAACAGGCACTTTATCGGACGATAACAATAGGTACAATTGATGAAAAAGTAAAGATTACTAAAGTCACAGTGCAGAGATAATAATACAATGCAAATTATTACAATCACACAATAATTATTTTTAGGCTTTTACTTTTACATGGGTCTCCTGGATTTTTTTTGTGTTTTCTACAGAATATAAGAAGGATATGGCGGATAAAATGAGTAATCTACTTAGTGAAATGGTGTTCTTCCTTCTCGTGAGTGATCACTTTTCCATTCTCTTCCACAGTCTTCTCACATCTTGCGAAAACGAGTCGGAAAGTTCCATCGGGGCCGAGTCTGCAAATGAATTTACATTATGAAACCATGAAGACAATTATCGAAGAAAAAATGCAATAAAAGAGAAAATCAATCCTCACATCTTATGCGACTTGATGGAAGTCCTCGTAGTTATCTCTGGATTCTCGATGCCGATTATCTCTCCATCTGGAGTAGAATGCTTCTTCTCCTCTTTCGTAGTCTCGACTTCTTCATTAGGAGAGGGAGATCTCTCATTCACAGGACAAATTACTCCATCCACTGTCTTCTTTTCATTATCTTCCTTCGCTGCTCGAATGGTCTCCATCAATTTCTTGTATTCTTCATCGAAATTATTATCATCTCTTCTTCTCTCCACACGTTCAGAAGAGAAGAATGGACGATCGAAGAAGAGATCTTGAAGAGAAGTCAATTCGATGAGGGGATCGATCTTCTCCTCTTCTCTCAGCTCTTTCGAGAATGGAGAAAAATGGATCATTGAGAGGACGACGAATAGATGATCTCTGACGGTCCATCATCTCTCTAATTTCATGAGAAGGAAGAGAAGGACGAGGAGGGCCCATGAATCGAATCGATGAACGATGGAGAGGGAATCCTCTCGAATGAAGATCACGAAGGGTGGAACGAGAGGAAAGGGGTACGGAAACCGTTGGTACGGTAGAAGTGTGAAGGGTGGGAGGAGGAGGAGACATGGTAGGGGCTGAGTGGGAGATTCAGGTTGAAGTAAAGGAGGATAAAGAGGCGGTTGTTGATCAAAAGGGAAAGGACTGATTGTCCCGTGACTGACGAGGGAATAGAGAAATCGAGAGAGAGACTGAGTGAGGGGGAGAAGTCTGTAGGTCGAGAGTACCCTCCCGGTGGTCGAGTGTGATAGGAAGAGAGGAGAACTAATTAATAACGGGTTAAAGATACTACTGACAAGTTGGTCCGTATTCTTAGTATTGTGGCAAGTGGTTAGGGCAGGGGCGAAGTATTGCAGAGTCGAGCATGATCTTCGAACGATAAAGAGGAGTCTTTATTAACATCAGCTCATAGAATGGAAACAACCGGAAGAGATCTCGAGAATACGCAGAATCTAGTGAGAGTAACCCTGTTTGGGAAGAGAGAAGGGAAGGAATCATTCCATCCACCAGAATGAGAGAATGTACCAGAGATTCGCGAGGTTTATGGCCTGCAAAGGGAAGGGGAATCAGGGAAAAGGATGGAAAAAAGGAACCTGGAATACGAGCATGAATACGAGATTTGCTCCCATGTGCTTCTTGCAGATTGCAGATCGAATTCGAGTGAGACATCCCTGAGAATTGATTAATGATGAGATAATGAAACCAATAAGTTTTTTTTTGATATCGCATTAAAGGAGGACTCTGATGAATCGAGCGAGAGATGCAAATGATTGACGCACTCTCCTCATTTTGCATGCTCTCTCACTCATTGCCTGCACGTCAGGGACGTTTGCCATAACTTTGTGCATTGATGAGATATCAAAATGGGGATTTCGGAAATCTCAAATCAAATCAAATCATTTATTTCCTGTACATGGGAAGATAGGCCTGGGATGGTAAGGTCCTAATCTTCGCATTCACGATTAGACGGGGTCAGGAAAAGCTGTCTTCTGTCTCCATAGTTCTCGGTTGAGGGCATGGCGCTCCGTGAGTCGTAGATGCTCGATGTCTTGCTTCCACATTTCTGCCCATCTCAACTTCGGACGACCCACTGGTCTCTTTGACTTGATGGTATAAATCATCATCCGTCTACATACATGCTCTCTGTCTCTTCTCTTTACGTGACCAAACCAGCGCAGTCTTCGCTCTCTGATCTTATCCTCCAGCTTCGCACATTTTGTCATAGTGCGGACTGCCACGTTCCTCACTCGATCGCGCACATTAAATCCACATGCCCATCTCAGCATCTTCATTTCCACCACTTTCAGTCTATCCATCATTTTCTCTGTGATCGGCCATAATTCACTTCCGTACAAGAGCGTAGGTCTTATTATGCTCTTGTATACTTTTCCCTTCACTCGTAGACTGACTCGTCTATCATTCATCACACCTCCACATGCTCTCCATTTCATCCATGAACATTTCACACGATGATCCATGTCTCTCTCAGCTGATCCATCCACAGTGATCATCGAACCCAAATACTTGAATTGATCAACCTTCCTGATCACACTCTGGTTCACATCTGTCATCGCCGCATTTCCGCATTCAAAGCTGATGAATTCTGTTTTTGCCGTATTGAGAGTTAGGCCAGACCCACTCAATCTTGTCTGGAAGTCTCTCACTTCCTTCTCCACTTCTCTAACATCTGTTCCGGCAATACAGATATCATCTGCATACATCATTGTCCATGGCGCTTCTCTAATCAGTCCATCTAACACACTGTCCAATACGGTAATGAATAGTAGCGGGGATAATGCACTTCCCTGGTGAACTCCAACTTTGATCGGAATTTCACCAGTCATCCCGCACGCTGTTCTGATCATCGCCGTTGCGCCTTCATAAGTGTCTCGGATCAAATCTATGTACATCTCTGGCACCTCTCTATCTCGCAAAGATCTCCAAATCTGTCTACGAGGAGTGCGATCATACGCCTTCTCCATGTCCAGAAAGGCAGCAACTACAGGTTGTCCAAACTCGAAGTGCCTTTCAAACAACATTCTCAGTGCGAATATCGGTTCGCTTGTCGAACATGTCGGAACAAATCCGAACTGAGAGTCGTTCAGTTGAATGCACTCCCTCAATCTTCGATCCAACAACTTCTCGTACAATTTCATTGTATGGGAAAGAAGCTTTATTCCTCTGTAGTTCCCACACTCTCTTACATCTCCTTTACCCTTGTAGATCAGCACAATCTCACTCTTCCTCCACGCATCAGGAATCTTTCCATCCTTGAGAATTCGGTTCAGCAACCGTGTGATCCATCTCCCTCCAACATCTCCGATACTCTTCCAACAGTCGGCAGGTATTCCATCCGGTCCCATAGCCTTCCCCCACTTGCACCTCGAAAGGGCCCAATTCACCTCCATCTCACTCCATTCCAGAATTGCTCCATTCACCTTCTGCCCCTCATCCAATCTTGTCTGTCCTTTCTCTACATTCAGTAGATCACGAAAGTAATCTTCCCATCGATCCTTCACCTCCTTCTCCTCTCTCAGAACGACTCCATTTCCATCCTTCACTGTCCTTACTTCTTGCATATCTTTGCTCTGTCTATCACGTGCCTTCGTGATCCGATACACCATCTTCTGTTATGGCTAATCTACGACAAAAATCTGCGACAAAAGAGTGCAGCCGGCATGATCAGTTAAATTTTCCTCTTACTCCTTCTTTAATTCACCTGTTCCTCTTCGGGATGATTGAGAGCGAAGTGAGTACCGGGAAGAGACCTATAATTCAGTCTCCATTTTTTTCCATTTTTTTTGCACTAACATTTTGCTTCTCATGGCTTTAATCTTCGGGTAGAGAACTCTCGGATGGAGAATAACCACGAGAACGGAGAGAGCTGTGAGAGTGACTTCCACTGTGAGGAATATCGCTGAAATGCAAAAATATTATTAGATTTCTGGAATTGAAATGCAAATGAACGTACACAAAACGGGCAAACTGTTCGTTTTGGGGAGTGAATCGGCCACGATTCCGAGCATGACAGTGAGAGTCATCAAAGATGTGAGACCGAGTGATAACTGAAAGAAAGAGTTTGTATCCGTCAGAAGGAAAGAGTAACCTCTCCGATGAAATCTTCTCCACTCAATCTCTTTGCGAATACTCCAGTGATCGATAGAGTTGTGATAATGAAAGTGGGAACGATAATGACCATCACGTAGAAGTTTGATTTTCGCTTCATTGAGAACACGAAACGCATCTGAAAGCATTTGAATACAGTAAAACCAATTTGAAAATAGATTTAAGAGACTGTCTCCGTAAAAATTTACCATTTTCATCATCTCCCGGACATTCGCTCCAGGACTTTCGATTCAGCCCTTCATATTGCTACCATGGATGAGTGCCCGGACCCTGTTTACAATGGGCACCATACAGCCGCAGCGCGTCGCCCACGCGGCGCGTCAGGTGCGCGCGAAGTTCAAAAACACGGTTTTCATATTTTCTCAACCGAACAAGCTAGAGTCAAAATTTTTTTTGCTATGTGTTAGTCACCTCATAAGTGAAAAATTTCATCAGAAAAGTTTCCTCAACTTCATTTCTTAAGGCCATTTTTTAAAGTCAATAAGCACTATTGCATACATTTCAGACGCATACCGAATTTCCGTAGCGTAGCACCTAGTGGGGAATGTGCATACACTCTTCCCAAACAACTTCTACCACATTTAAAAGAAATCGGTTTTACTCCTATGGGGTCTTTTTTATCTTGAATCTTGCCAACCTTCGATTTCCAGAAAGTGATAGTTCGCCTATCACTTGAATCAGTCATCAACGGGTAGCACCCCTGGTGGTGAGTACTAATACTAACATCTTGGGGTGGTTAAAGGTCCATGGATTTTTTGAGAAAAAAATTTCGCCGACGACGACCATGACCCGGGGGTCATGGTGTCGAGATGAGTTACCACTCATGACCCCCGGGTCATGGTCCGGAATCGATTCTCATCGAAGTTAAAATAAGTATTAAAATGTATACTACAGTACTCCACAGACCACTATTATACTGAATATCACAAAATTTGGTCATATTTTACTTCGAAGAAAAATCGATTTCGGACCATGACCCGGGGGTCATGAGTGGTAACTCACCTCGACACCATGACCCCCGGGTCATGGTCGTCGCCGGCGAAATTTTTTTCTCAAAAAATCCATGGACCTTTAACCACCCCAAGATGTTAGTATTAGTACTCACCACCAGGGGTGCTACCAGTTGATGACTGATTCAAGTGATAGGCGAACTATCACTTTCTGGAAATCGAAGGTTGACAAGATTCAAGATAAAAAAGACCCCATAGGAGTAAAACCGATTTCTTTTAAATGTGGTAGAAGTTGTTTGGGAAGAGTGTATGCACATTCCCCACTAGGTGCTACGCTACGGAAATTCGGTATGCGTCTGAAATGGATGCAAAAGTGCTTATTGACTTCAAAAAATGGCCTTAAGAAATGAAGTTGAGGAAACTTTTCTGATGAAATTTTTCACTTATGAGTTGACTAACACATAGCAAAAAAAATTTTGACTCTAGCTTGTTCGGTTGAGAAAATATGAAAACCGTGTTTTTGAACTTCGCGCGCACCTGACGCGCCGCGTGGGCGACGCGCTGCGGCTGTATGGCGCCCATTGTAAACAGGGTCCGGGCACTCATCCATGGTAGCAATATGAAGGGCTGAATCGAAAGTCCTGGAGCGAATGTCCGGGAGATGGTCAATTCTTATGGAGAAGGTCTCTTAAAATAGAATGAAAATGGAAGCACGATAAATAAGGATATGACTAACCAGATCGAATTCGACGTTCTCATAATCAGCAACAGTCGTCCTATTGATGTGACCTCCGAGAATATCCCATTCTCCGTTACCCTGGAGATCAAAGATCAGATTGCGCATACCATTAGAATCCTCACAGCTCTGGCAAAGTTGAGTCTCTCCGCGAATTGGACATCGATTGCCGATTCATTCTTGTTGAAGAGAATTTCGATGAGAACAAATTCGCATTCTTGACGATCGAAAGGAAAGTTTGACGTCTGGGAAAGGAATTACATAGATAACTGAGAACATAAGGAGGAACTGAAGAATGACAAATACTGACCACTAATGGACAGACACTGTGGGAAACGACATTGAAGTAGTGAAGGACGTGACCCGTGTAGTTCACCTAGGAATATTACTCGTGTTCCCAGAATTATTGGCACTCCTCGAATGGGAAACTGACCAACACATTCTGTTTGTAGTCTGGAGCGACATCAGAAGCCATCTCACTACAATAAATACACGATATTCATCTCTGTCTCCCCTCGTCTCTTACCTGTCTCCCACTGTCAATTCAGGGACCCAAATTGAATTTCGAGTGAAATAAATATGCTCGATCCCTCCATAATCAGCAGGATTCCAAGCGAGTCGATGATCAGTCCAAATCTGATATTGATTGATTAGTTACTCAGTTCATCCATCATTCAGTTGCATGGATCTTTCGTGCACCTGCGTGGGAATTGATGATTGATTACCCGACGGAAGTTTCTTATCAACGAAGAAGAATGAAAGGGTCATCAATCAACACGAAACAGAGACAAATCAGTGAAGAAATAGGAGGATAGAGATCAGCAAAAAAATTTTGCACGCAGCAAAATTTAAGTGGTTTGAAGAATAAACAAAATAAAAACTCACAAGTCGAAGTTCTGCAATGATCTTCATCACTTGTTCCACTTGGTCCTGCAATTAGAAACAATAAAATTTCGAAACGCGATTTTCATAAATTCGAAGTTATGGATTAATTTGCTCACCAATTTGACAATTCTAAACCAAGTGAGCGTTGCTGAAGTTCTCATGGGCGGAGGATGAAATTGACCGTGTTCAAGTGGTCGATGATCTGTAATGTTATTTTTTGTTTAAAATTCATTCAATCGATAATGACAAGCTGCAACAACTTACAATTAGTGTAGTACGGCGATAATTCCTTGTGGTAGGTCCTCATCAAATCTTGGAAAAGATTCCCGTTGTGTTCGTGAAATTCAACCAACAAGTCTGTAAATATTTATTTGAACTGCAAATAAATCGGTGATGTCTAACTTGTCTGATTATCATCCATGGGCGCATCTCTATACACTTCCATCTCAGAATCGGACGCCCATTCGGGATGACCAGGATGAATGACCGTCTCAGAATCGGATGATGGAAGGAAAAAGAGAACGGTGAAGATAATTAATCGCATCTGAACCAATCATTTTTTGCACAGTGTGAACAAGGACATCGAAAAGTTGCAATTGAGTGAATGAGTCCAGATGATCTGAGAAAGTGTGGAGAAAAGAGACAAAGCAGATGTGAGAAGGAGAGGAGGAGGGAGAGAATAGCAAAAAGAGAAGAGAAGGGAAGGACCTCAATATCGGGGGCTCTCATCTCATTCCTCTCGCGTTCTTTACTGCTTCTCTCTCAATCGGACTGAATTTCAAATACTTGAAATTAAAGGTCCTCGAGAAGGATCGAAAGTGTTTGCAGAAGAAGGAAGAGCGTAGTTGGTGTATGGAGGTAGAAGGGAAAACGATACCAATCAATTGGAGTAGACGGCAACTCGATTAAGACGTTTCGGCAAACAAAGTCGGCTTTTTCTACGAAGAAGAAGAGGTTCAATGGGCCTTGCACGCAATTTATGGTTGCTCGGGTGCAGTATGGAGGAAAAGGATGAGAATAACGAAGAAGAGATTAGCAGAGACTATGAGTCATTGAGAGGAAAGAGTAGTGGAAGAGAAGAAGGAGGAGGAGGAGGAAGAGAGGATAGTGATTGATAGAGTCTGATTAGAGAGAGACGGAATGAGCGTGTTGTAGATGATTGCGTGATGAAGAATCTTTATCGAATAAGCGACCAGCAGAAGAAGAAAAGACCCGAATAGGAAAAGAATAGCACAAGAAAGGGAATCACCAGAGAAAGAAACATAATACAATACGATGCAGAAATTAGTGGCCTACTGCAACATCTCAATGTCAGCTGATGACCACTCATTCCAATTCAGAAGGACGAAGATCATTAGAAATGAGTCAGCTGTCAATTAGAAACAGAAGACGAAATATGGATGAAATATGGTAATCGAGATGCGAAGATTAGGAGACTAAGAAGGTCGTCACTTCCAGAACGAAAGAATATAGTAGAGACTCCCGAAATTAACGGCTTGGAAGATAAGCATGAAGAAGAGATTCGCTGTCTGCAAAGGCTTGTATTTATTTGAACTTGAGGTATCCATTCACCATGTACGATTTCATTGACTTCGGCAGCAACCCGAAGAAACATTTTCCAGTCTCTTCCTCGTCTTCCTTTGGTTTACTGCTGCAAGTATTCAATTATTTGACAAGCGTTCAGATTCCGGAAGAATCGGCTTACAATACGCGTGATTTGATCTTCTTCATTTGCGGGTAGAGAATACGTGGATGAATGATGACTAAGAGAACAGAGATGGCCATTAGAGAGACGTCGATTGTGAGGAATACCGCTGAAATTATTGCACTTTAGTCCGATGAAGGAGGTTAAAACTCACAGAGAACGGGAAGATGATCTGTCTTCGGAAGGGAATCAGCCACGATTCCTAACATGACAGTCATTGTCATGAGAGATGTCAAACCGAGTGATAACTGACATGAGAGTAGCTGACAAGAAAGCTTTCCGCCAAACTAACCTCTCCAATGAAGTCATCTCCTGACATTCTCTTTCCAAATATTCCCGTAATGGTCAATGCAGTGATTATGAATGTAGGAATAATGATAACCATCACGTAGAAGTTTGACTTTCGCTTTAGTGTGAACAAGAAACACATCTGTATGATTTTCGCAATTATTACAATCATGATTTTTCACATACCAAATCGAATTCGACCATGTGATAATCTGGAAGTGTCTTACGGAATGTTTTCAAACTTGTGAGATCCCACTCGCCGTTACCCTGAATTGATCAGTTTATCAAATGAAAACAAGATATATTAAACCACTACTCACCTAATCACTTACTCTACTCACCGATACTCTACTCTACCTACTTACTCTACTCACCGATATATTAAAGTTGATATCGGGTGAGATTCCAGCATAGACTTTGCTTTCGTTTTTATTGAAGAAAGTCTCGACGAGACAGAGAGGACATTCTTGCATGTCGAACGGAAAGTTCCTAGTCTGCAATTAATTCCTCAATGTTTTGTTCATGCATTATGATAGTTACCTCCAATCTCACAACACTGTTCGCAAGGACGCTGTAGTAATACAACAAATGGCCTGCAATCGCTCTCCTTCAATTCTAAAAGGATTTGAAACTAACCAGTAGAATTGATGAGAACATTCTGCTTATGTTCAGGAACTGCATCCGTTGCTGATTCGCTGCAAGGATTCTAACAATTACTCCAGAACAAGAATATTGAAAACCTGTTAGCCACTGTAATCTCGGGAGTCCAGACGGATGCTCGATTGACGTACATATGCTTGATACCACCGTAATCCGATTCGTTCCATCTGAGGGGTTGATCTTTGATCTTTCAACGAAAGTATCTGATACTCACTTCAATCGATAATCATGCCAGATCATTCGGAATTCAGCGATCACTCGCATCACTTGTTCCACTTGGTCCTGAACGAGGAAGAACTTCGATAAAAAATGGGAATTCATACCATCTTGACAATTCTTGCGTAAGTGAGTACGACTTGTGTTGCCATTGGAGGAGGATGTGACCAATTGGAAGGAAGGGGATTAACATGGTCTAAATGAGGATTGAAATAACCACTTCCATCGATATCAAGTAAAAATACAATGAACTCACGATTAGTGTAGTACGGTGACAGCTCCTTCTTGTAATTTGTCATCAAATTCTCGAATAGTTTCTGATTCATGAAGTAAAATTCAGCTTCTGGTGGATCTAAATACAGAGTCTCAATGAGAAAATATTATATAAAATAAACTCACGAATCTGTTCAATCATATTCAGTTCTTGCGAAGTAAAAGTGTCATTGTCAGCTGTGATCAATGGAAGTATTGATAGGAGTAATAATAACATCCTGTAAGAATAAAGTAGTCAAGAGACTAGGGAGAACGAGAGTGGCTATCAGCCGTTTTCATCAATTTGGAAACAGTGACAACGAGGAGTCAACGAAGATGGATAGGTCTCAAGGAGGATGAGGGAAGAGAGTGGAAAGAATGAAGAGAGATGAGAGAAGAGAGGGGATGGATGAGGCCATTCCACCAAATGACGCATAATGGAAGTAGAAGAAGAAAGAGAGAGAAGTGCACGGAAGGGTAACGAGTAATCTGTTAATGAGAGCAACGAATCACTTCATTTTGAAATGGAAGGAGGGAAGGGCTCACAGCTGAAACTACTGCAAAAATAAACACAACATTTTCTCCGGGCACAAAATGAGGTCGAGAGAAAATGAAATGTGTTCCTCTGGGGAGAAGATATTGAAGAGGAGTAATGTAGAAAATCTTAATGTACTCTGAGATGAAAGAACGAGATCAAAAGAGGAAAGAAGTTATTGGAAGAAGTGTAAGACAATCAGAGAAAGAGAAAGAGTATCAGTGAATCGATGGAAGAAGCAAAGAGAAGATAAAGGAGAAGAAAGGGAAGAGGACAGCTGATCAAGGGAGGAAAATGGAAGAAGAGAGGAATGCAAGGAGATAAAGAGGAAACTGGTGATTGGGGAATCCATTCAGCTTCTTTTAGCAAAGACAATGAATTGAGAGTCTTCTTGAAGTATTCCGTGCATTATTGCCGTTAGACGCATGTCTCTCCTATTCTCACCAAGTCTAGAATATCAACATCTCATGGAAAGTATGCGATTTCTGTATTGCATGGCCATTTCAACGTTTGAACATTTTTTCGTCAACAATATGTGTTTCTTCTCTCTTCTGAATCTCACGTTGAACTCCACTCATCACGTTCATTTCTCAGTACGGGGATCACGTCGAGCGGTCGTATGGAATGAGAAGCCTCTCATTACCACGAATGAATGTTCCTGCCATCTCCTTCCATCATCTCGGGTCTTTTTTTAAAAGTTTTTTATTCAATTTATTGAATTTACATCATCTCCATCCTAATTGGATCACAAATGAATCTGAATAGAGTATCATTTCCAATCCTCCCTTGTCTTCCTCTAATCCTCTTCTTTCCTCACCCTATAAAAGGATCTCCATCTTCTCTTTTCCTCACACTCGAACTCATCCTTCGACTCGTCTACTCGTCTCTCTTCATCATGCCCTACTACGCTCAGCCCTCTCTCTCTCAGACCGTGAGTTTGCCCCCACACCCCTCGATACCCCTTGTGATCCTTCGGTTTCCCTTGGGATCCGTGGATCTCCCATCCACCCTCTCCATTACAGAACACGGCCGCCCTTACCGGAGCCTACGGACTCGGTCAGGGACAGCAGTACCAGCAACAGGTACTGTATCCCCCTCCCCCTCCCCCTTCTACAGTAACCATATCGATTACAGGCGTACCAGCCTCAGGCCTACCAACAGCAGTGCTACCAGCAGGGAGGACAGCAATATACTCAGGAGCAGCTTCAGCAGCAGCAGCAGCTGCAGCAGCAGTGCTATGCCCAGCAGGGACAGCAGCAGTACCCCGGATACCAACAGCAGCAGCTGGTAGGGATACTGTAGCGTCAGTTCACGATCGATTACCGTACCCTTTCAGATCGCTCAGCCTCAGCAGCAGTACGGTACTGGGTACGGACAGCGCTACCTCGCTCCCGCTGAGATCCAGGCTCAGCTCGCTGGCAAGCCTGCCTTCTACGACAATATCCGTGGTGAGTTAGGGGATCTACCGAAATCTGACCATACCTTGACTACCGTATCTCATCCCTTTCCCTTCAGGAATCTACTACGATGGTGCTCGTGCTTGGTACTACGATTCGACTGGTGCTCCTGGTGCACGCAACTCCTACTCCACTGGATCCGTCATCACTGCCATCGAGCAGCGTCCCAATGGTACGGTACCCAATCTACCCCACTGATGACGTCATCATTTTGGCCATTTTTTCTTGTTCCGACCACTCAGAATGAGAATGAAACGGGAGAATGAGCTCAATACCGTACCCTTATCAAATGAATTTCAGGAGTTGTGATCCGTCTTGGTAATGGAACGGAAGGAGACTACGCCGTTCATCGTGCCCATCCCTCTTCTGTGTACTACAACACTCCTCTCGCCCTTTAAGAAGGAACACCATCCATCCCCCTCCCAATGAGTTGTATTGTGATGATAAAAGTAATTGAAAATTCCCATTCATTTGTTGGTTGAGGGGCAGGGGTACGAGGTTGCGAGATCTTCATTGTCAGTTTCGTTTGGATCATCTTGAATTGCTCCAATCTTCGAAGAAGAACTACAGTGATCTTGCTGATCTTTAAATTGGCCATCATTCTCCCGCATCTTCATCACACTCAATTGATTTGAATTGATTGATACAAACAATAACAATTTGGAATGTAAATGAATCTCTTCCAAATATCGAGTAATAAGATCAGAATCTTTTTTATTCTTCGAAATGCAAATCAAGAGAATATGGGATAAACTATAAAGTAGACTGGAGGAAAGATAAGGACAACTGAAGAGTATTCACATGTTATCTAACAGTAGGGCGAGTGGAAGACGCATTGGACATTCTTAGTGTTGTGCCATCTCTTGAAGAATTGCATGTTTTCTTGCTCTTCGAAGTCACCATAGCACGACTTGAGAGCGAAGTCTCTCATGAACATATGACTGTATCGATGAACCCTTCGATGGAGGGGAGGGAAATTATTCTTTGTATGACCACGGTGTTGATGGAACTGTTGAAGACCTTCTTCTGTTGGATAGGCGAGAGTTAGTGTTTCCTCCTTATTCCATGGGCAATCACAATATTTGGAGAGACCGCAGAGAGTAGAAGTGAGGTCCTGCAATTCAATTCTTTCTAATCATATTTCTAAAGGCTCAGGGAATGAAATTTTGAAAATAAATTCGCATTGTGAAAAAAAGACTAACTGAATAATTCTGATTGACAACTTGATTGTACTTAGGCATCGTCTCTGCATCTTTGTAGATCAATGGAAGAATGTGATCAAAGATATTTCCTCCATAACAGTATTGGAGACTGAATAGATAGAGAATACCTTTTCGACAATCTATCAACTGACCCTTCGTTTTGAGCCAATGTCCATTGATCCCAAATAAGACTCCAAATCTTCGCTGAGACGATTAACAACTCGATTAATTTCTTTTTGTTCTGAAAGGAAATGTAATCAGGTAGATTTCAATACCGATAAACGTCATCTTTCTTGTTATCTATCAAGTTTCAAAACATCAACGACGACGAAAAACCAAATTTCTCACATCTCGGCGATGTTTAAAGTCGTAAATTCTGTGTATTGCTGCTGCGAAATATCCATAGGTGGCTTCGGCACTTCCATTTTTCACTATAAAAAATCATAGTAAAATGTATTCTTTTGAAATACCGGTCGATAAATTGAAAAACGAGACCTACCGGTGATAACCAAAGGATAGACGAGAGTGCTCGTCTGTATTTTTGTATTCTTAATTGCGACTTGTTCCATAACCTCATACGAAATATCGGGAGTTGGCAATTCGTAGTAAGTCTGAATTGAATCCGTTGTGATTCAAGCAAAAATCTATAGAATGTAAGGGCTCAAATATGATTAGGGGCCACAAGCTCCGCCCACTTTGTGCGGACACGATTTCGCCTAAAAGCGAGACGGGGAGGGCACAAGCTTCATTCTCAACCAAATCTCTCGTTCTTAATTGCTATGGACAGCTACTAGGACCCCCCTTCAATTGAACACTGCCCAAAATTTGCATATCATCACTAATCAGGTCAAATTTGCATTCAAATGAAGGGAAGGGGTCGTTTTGAAGGGTTGCACTGTGGAAATTTTGTTTGGGCAGTATTTTTCTGACTAATTCGAATATTTCAGGAATTTTAGAGAAAAAATTAGATTTTTATCATGCTTCCCTGGCTTGTGCCTTTTGGGCGGGGAGAGGCGAGCGAGAGGGCGGGGATTTGCATATCAACACTAATCAGGTCAAATTTGCATTCAAATGAAGGGAAGGGGTCGTTTTGAAGGGTTGCACTGTGAAAATTTTGTTTGGGCAGTAATTTTCTGACTAATTAGAATATTTCAGGAATTATAGAGAAAAAATTAGATTTTTATCATTCTTCCCTGGCTTGTGCCTTTTGGGCGGGGAGAGGCGAGCGAGAGGGCGGGGGGAGGGAGAGAGACACACGCAAATGAGGCTCCGCCCTCTTCCCTGGCTTGTGCCTTTTGGGCGGGGAGAGGCGAGCGAGAGGGCGGGGGGAGGGAGAGAGACACACGCAAATGAGGCTCCGCCCCCTTTCCTCTCGTCTCGCCTTTCCCTCCTCTTCCCCAGTGAGTTGCGCGCGTACTTCTCGAGCTCTAACGCGGCCCAGAGACAAGATATCGACAAACGGTAAAAACTATGATGTTATTGGGTCCGTGAGGGACAGTTTGCATCCACTTTTGGACCCGTGGTGAGAAATCGGTCATCTGCATTGTGGCCCCTAAATATGATGTTTTATCATGGCGTACCCTTCTGATACGATGTTCATGACAATAGGGAATTTCTGTTCTCGTGCCATTTTCAGTCAATGGAGAAATCCATTCGAAGGTTATGTTTACGAATTCCCGCATGTCGTGACTGAAGAATTTTGTACTATCTATGATTTGTACAGGAGAAATCTAAACATAGGAAGGAACTGCAGAAATAACTCACATAAATTTGCCATTAGTAGGCTCCCCGTAAGGGTATTTTCCATTCACTGAGAATATTTGAAGAATAATCCCTATCCCAATGAGTAACATCTGAAACAGTTGTCAATGAATATAAAATAGCGAGTAAAAGCTCGAAGCATCATCTAGCGAGATAATGACAGGGATATGACTGAGCCTTATAAGGTCGATCTCTTCCCACTCGGTAGTGTACTAACCCCACAGATTGGAAGAGAATAGCTGTCCATCATTGAGATCGCAGTGTAAAGGCCACGTGGCAGGGAATCTGATGAGATGGAGCATATCGGAGAAGAGCAATTGCCATCCAAAATTATTAATTTAATTTTGTCTTCCGTCCAAATTCAATAAAGAAAGACACGTGACAAAGAGTAATAAGTGAGACAATAAAATGAAATCTTTCTCTTCTCCACTCATTCGATCCATTCTCTTCTCCATCGAGTGGCAGTTCGCTCTAGAAGACACAACTGGTATGAGTCGTTTTCAGCCTGAACACTTGTTCACCGTTAAAATGTTCTGAGATAGATAAAAAACTTGTGAATTTTCAGTTGAAATACTAAAGTCATCACAAAATGACGAAATCTGCAGCGGAAGGGAAGGAGTCGGTGAAGGATAAGGAAAAGACCGCCACTGAAGTATCCAAGGTACGATTGAATCGGAACAACGTTCCATTGGTTATCTCACATGTTCTTCAGGAGGCTACAGCGGGCACTAAACGAGAGGGAAAGACTGAGGGAGATCCTACGGGAGAAGTGACCGCTTCTGAGGCTGAACCCAGTGAGATACCATACTCTCTTGAGATTACGGTAGTCGATCAACATATGGTTTCTTTGAGAGCAGCCACAGCCCCCACAGATCGATCAGATCGTCATGATATTCCCTGGTGAGTGAAAGAGGGAGAGATAATTCATCTCATGAATTATATTCGAGGTGCTGATCCCACTCCAAACAATTGGCAGCAGAACACTAAGATATCGGAGAAGACTTCCAAGGATAAAGGTTGAATTGGCCCATTCAACATCAGCAATGTGTCATTTTCAGAGGCCTCGAAGACGGGTACGCTACTTCAAGATCAATATTGAAATACAAATTAAACGAATTTGTGTAATGATTTTATTTTCAGACGCTAAGACGGAAGTATCGGCGAAGGAGCCAATCTCGCAGACTGAAGAAGCGAAGACTGAAGTGGATAAGAAGAAGGAGGAACCATCAAATCCACCTCCTCGTAAGGATATCACATTGACTTGCACAAGAAGGATACGATACGATAGAGTATTCATCCGGTGGTAACTGAAACTCAGGAATATGATGCCCCACCGAACTACCGTAATCCCTCCTCCATTTCAGCTCCTCAGCCGATCATCATCAAAGTGGAACAACCGAAGAGCATCCCTCAGCCGACCTCTTCCGATCCTCCCAAATCGGATCCCCCTCCCACTCCCAAGAAGAAGAAGTGTTGTCCATGTAAGTAGTTTGAGGGTACTGTATCCATCTACATTATCTATCACCAGACTACAGTAATCTCTTCTCATTTCAGTGTGGTGCTGCTAGACGAATCATCTCTCGTCATCTTTATCGAGATTTCCCTTATTCCTTTTCTCCAATGGACGTGACTAACCAACTATGCCTATCAGCATTTCCGTCCCTTCACTCGTATAATCAATGTTCAACTCGTTCATTGAAATCTCGATAAACACCTATATTTCCCTTTCTAATACTTGTATTTGTTGGAGTTGAAACAGTAGAATGAGATATCTTTATTTATAAATAAAGATAAAGTATTCTCTATGAGCACCCGTAGAAGCATTGTTTACTCGTGCAAGGATGTCTGGAGGGATTCACATTCTCTCCAACAGAGAATGGAATAGGAAGATGAAGGGGATCGGCAGGACTTCTCTTCCTGTAAATGTTCACTCGTGATTGAAATCTATCAATTCTCACCGTCCCATTCTATTCTGGGGAAAATGACATCTGATATGTCCCGAATCGCTTTTCATTGTCAATATTCCGCTATCGATCTCTTCGAATTTCTTCCTCCTTCTCATCGATTGAGTTATGGAACTGATATGGGAAATTCTTAATCTAAAAAGTTTAAACTATTAGACAACCTCGATAATCTCTTCAACGACGAGGTCGATGAATTCACTGAAGAAACTACTGAAGATGAGGACAATTGGAATCCAGCCTCTTGGATTTCCAATGATACGGAACTGATTGACGAGCAGGCAAAGATCGTTGACTGATCAGCTGAATTAAATCAGTTTGCAATCCATAATATTGTCTGCTGCTACGGTATTCAACGTACCAGAAAGAGCAGCCATCGTGTCAGTCACTGTCTGTGCTGGTGCATCATCGTACTGTAGAGATGCAAGACGGAAGTGTTTGGAAGTTTTCAGATTCATAAAATCCGCCCAAACAATTTCGAAGCCTTCAACAGTATATGGTTACAAATGGAACACTATATTTTCATCTCACCAGTGCTCTCCATCACAGTTATCTCTCCCTCAGAACCTGCTCCTGTGCATACGAAATTGTCTCGTGGACGAAAGAGAAGGGCAGAACCAGGAAGAGGGTCATCGATGATTGAAGAGGAAGGGAACTTCCTCAAGAAGGAAAAGTCAAGAGAGAGGATTTAGTGTAACTCACAAGAACTTGTATCCGAGAATTCGAGTGAGACCAGTGATTAGATAGTCGGAGGCTTCAACTTGAGAAAGGAGAAGAACATCAGGGGAATCGAGAACGAGATACCTGCACAATTCAGTTGTGTGCTGAAGATTCATGGGGAAAGCAATGCCAAAGATTCTCACCAAACCAATCCGAGATGCTCTAACAAAGGAGCTGATATTCCAGCCATATTCCAATGAACACAATGCAACTGAAAGTATTCATTTCATTAGCATGAAATGATGACAAACCGTGTGCTCCCTCTTCTCGAACAACGAGGAAATATCCTCTGTGTCCTTACTGTGAACGAGAGAGTAGACTCGATCGCGGAGTTTTTCCTGAACTTGGTGTACTCATTGTTCAAAGATACTGAACTCACTGTTTTCTCAATGATTTTTTGTCTCCTCGATTGGCTCGGACCGATAAAACGAAGAATCTCATGAAGAATCATTTTGAATGCAAGGGAATGATCGGGAGCTGCAGCATCGATTTGTTTCTGAAATTTTCAGTTTGATTGGAAATAAATATTTTCTCTTACCGGATACTTCTCAGGCGTTGCATCAAAGGTCTCAACAAGATCGTATACAACTTTCAACTGCACGTAGATCAATTGGAGCTGCTGAACGTTCGTAGAGACCTGAATAATTCAATTTCAACATATTTGCATCACAATTTATCACACCGTAGTCCATTTGAGTGCAGGCAACAGCGGCTGAAGAATATCCGGAATATGAACAGCGATTTGCCCACTTGGATTGAGTGTCGATTGGACAATGTCTGATGTTGCAAACATCGTGTAATACTGCCTGAATCTGAAATGCAGTAGTCCTTACCTATTTTGTGTTCCACATGCAATCCATCCAACTGTTGCAGTGCGTGTCTCACATCTGCAGCCAGATTCTTCATATCAGCGATTATTACTGAGCCGGGCTGGAAATGGATCAAGATAAATATTAATTCCGAAATATGCAATCGTGGTAAGTATACGAAAATGCTCACTCGATGATGGATTAATGAATGATTTCCTCCAGTCGCTGCCGAAGGAGCGGCAGTTGATGATGGAGCAGCAGGGGCAGTGGTGCTGCCTCCTGTCGTGGCTGCAGTCGATGATGCTCCAGTGGATGATACTGGCGTAGATGATGAAGCAACCGATGGACCGTGACTGCTTGGAGCTGCAGTAGCAGTAGAACCTCCAGCTGACGCAGTGCTTCCGACAGGTGCAGCTGGAGCCGTTGTTGCAGAATTTGGAGCAGTCGAAGGAACTGATGTGCCGGCACTTGGCGCAGTTCCTACAGATGATGTGGTAGGAGCAGCTGCTGAGCCCGAGGATGCTGAAGGAACTGCAGATGCAGTGGCTGACCCGCCCGTAGAAGAGGATGGAGTAACGGAAGGAGCGTGACTACTGGGCGTTGCAGTCACTGTGGGTTGAGCCGCTGGAGATGCAGTGGCAGTCGTTGGCACGGTCGAGGGTGCCACTGATGACGAAGACGCTGAAGCGGCTGTGGATGAACTGCCAGTTCCAGCTGATGTCGCTGAGCCAGAAGAAGCCGGTGTCGTCGCAGATGGAGCGGCAGCTGAGGTCGATCCTGTTGACGCTGTAGTTCCATGGGTTGACGCTGCTGCTGGGGTAGATGAAGTCGCAGTGGCTGACCCTCCACTTGATGAAGCAACGGAAGGACCGTGAGTGCTCGGGACTGCTGTAGTGGCACCAGCCGGTGCAGTACTCGAAGCTGCCGTCGTCGTTGATGATGCGGCAGATGACCCCCCTACAGACGATCCTGATGATGTTGCTGCAGCGCTCGAGGAGGAAGATGCAGCGCTTCCGCTTGCTGCAGGTGAAGCTGAAGCAGTCGTGCCATGAGCAGATGCAGCCGCAGGGGTCGAGGTAGATACTGGCGCAGTAGAGGAAGGTGCAACGTGACTACTTGGAGCTGCAGCCACAGTTGTCGGCTGGGCTGCAGAACTACCGGCTGCCGCACTTCCTCCCGTTGGAGCAACGGATGACGTTGATGATGCTGCAGCTGAAGACGTTCCTGCTCCTGTTGATGCTGAGGATGCTCCACCTCCTGCTGCGGTTGAACCTGAAGAGGTTGCCGATGCGCTTCCAGCAGTCGATGTTGGAGCTGTTGCTGCAGAACTTGAAGCCGGAGCAGCACTGCTACTGACTGAAGGCGTAGCTGAAGCAGCAGTACTATGAGTAGATGCAGCCGCAGGGGTGGAAGAGGCGGCTGCGCCTGTTCCACCAGTTGAGACTGGCGCAGTAGAGGATGGGGCAACGTGACTACTTGGAGTCGCTGCTGCGGGTGCTGCAGCTGTCGTTGAACTTCCTGCTGCAGCACTTCCGGAAGCGGACGAGGGAGCAACCGATGACATTGATGACGATGCGGCTGAAGAGGCTCCTGCTCCTGTTGATGCTGTGGAAGTCCCACCTCCTGCTGCAGATGTCCCTGTCGAAGTTGCCGATGGGCTTCCAGTAGTTGATGATGCTGGAGCTGCTGCAGAACTTGAACTTGCAGCCGGTGCAGCACTGCCACTGGCTGAAGGGACTGCTGCAGCAGTAGTTCCGTGAGTAGATGCAGCAGCTGGAGAGGTGGAGGCGGCAGATGCTGTTCCACCTGTGGAAGTGGAAACTGATGCAGTAGAGGATGAAGCTACCGAAGGCCCATGACTACTTGGAGCTCCAGCCACAGTTGTCGGCTGGGCTGCAGCTGCCGTAGAACTTCCTCCTGCTGCACTACTGGTAGAAGGAGCAACTGATGATGTTGATGACGATGCAGCTGAAGACGCTCCCGCTCCTGTTGATGCTGTGGAAGCTCCACCTGTTGTTGCGCCTCCAGCAGTCGACGAAACCGGGGCTGCTGCAGAACTTGAACTTGCAGCTGGCGCAACACTGCTACTGGCTGAAGGGACTGCTGAAGCACTAGTTCCGTGCGTAGACGCAGTTGCTGACGTAGAAGAAGTGGCGGTGGCCGATCCTCCAGTAGTTGAAGAAGTAGAAGGACCGTGACTGCTCGGCGCAGCAGCTGCCGTTGCTGGCTGGGTCGCGGGGGCTGCAGCAGTCGCAGGTTGTGCTGCAGGGGCTGCAGGCTGAGCTGGTGCTGTGGATCCCGTTGACGTCGCCGTGCCAACTCCTCCATCAGTGGTAACTGTCGTGCCGTGGCCTGAAACGGAGATGTTCTGCTTGATTGTGTTGTCTGAATTCTACCTGCTGCGGAAGATGAGGTAGTAGACGGATCTGGAGGCGGGACGGCGTTTGCGATACCTAAACCAGCTTGTCATAAAAGCCTGTGATGACATGACTGACCACTCTGTATCTGTGCAGTCAATTGACCAGCAGAGAATCCTCCCAATCCATCGAATATCGGAAGGGCGAGTGCATCGAATACCGTTCCTCCCGATGGATGGATCACCACTCGACGAACGGCCGCTATCGAACCATTCGGACTGAATTAAACACTTTCAGTTCAGAGTTGAGAAACGTAAAATGCTACAGGAGAGGAAAACGAACCGGAACTCTCGATAAATAGCAGACTCCACTCCAGTCTGTATTCCATCCAATGCTGCTCCTCCGGCAATTCCTCCCGCCACCGCCCCAACAGGGCCGAGAGTGAGGAAGCCTGAGAATTTTGATTCATCGTCTGAAATGGCGCCATTTTTCTCACCGACAACACCTCCTGACACGACTCCCACTGATCGATTCGCACTTTTGATCGCGTTTCTCGCTCCCGGGAAATCGCCGGCCGCCGCGTGAATTGCACCTTCAAATAATTGATGTTCTTCACTTTTTTTTTTACTTTCACGCGATACAACTGACCTTTGACATGACCGACAATGGGTATTCCATCAGCCACATTCGATAGAACTTTGACCGTTCTCAGATTTGTATCCTTGAACTTCGCCTTATTCTTGTCAGCTACGAGTTCAACGATTGAAGTTGCCTGAATAAAGAAAGACTTGTGTGGTCAGTGAATTTGATCAATGCACATACTCCCTCTCACTTCATCGTTTTTCCTCTTCACACAACACATCTTTCGTATTTTATAATTTGAGGTGGAAGGCAAAATAAATAACCTGTGCAACGATAGGGCATTCATGCAGGAACTTCTCTTGAGTATCTCGAGCTCCGTCCTGAATTATCTCGTTGTTATTACCATTCACGGAGACGATCAGATGGAAACAAAGGGTTCATTACAAGAATATCGCTAACCTTGTCCCCAGTGACAAACTGCACTAGCGATTTCGTTTGTGAGATTACTGGCACGGTATTTGTATTGCCCATGCAATGAAAGAGGGAAAACGAAGAGAATAGAGAAGAACGAGAGGATCGAACGCTAAAAAATAACGATGAAGAGATGAAATAGGTGCAGAATCGTTGCGAAAGGAATGTCATTCACATGGGAATTATTGCACCGAAAACGAAACGCATGAGGAGAAACTATTGTGAAAGGAGTATGAATCGATAAGTCGATGGCTATAGGAATGGAGGGATAGATTATCCGAATGTGAGTGATCGAGAGGGGGACAAATCATAGGTAGAGATGGGAGTGACTCATCGGCCATTCACTTGGATTGTCAAACGAGAGGAAGGGAGAGAAGGGGAAGAAAGCGTGGCTCCCTTCGTAAAGACGATCAAAGTTTGCTTAGAATGGACAACACTGAGGGAGCTAAACATGGTTGACCTCTCCTTCTAAGGTACACACTTATAATCATGAGAATAATATAGTTTAGATGATCATTATCACACCAAATCCCCTGAGGATTCTGTCTTGGAGATAATGAGAGATTGACAAGAGAAAGAGAACCATTAGAAGTTGAATGGATCTAGCTGACGAGTATCCAATTATTCCCGTTTTTCTCGTTTTTCTCAACTTTTTCTCTTCTCTTCCGGTCATTCTTCTAATCGTTCTTGCACTGAAAACACAGATTCACAATAATTGCAGGTTTTTGTTATTCGATATTTGCACGTTTATTCAAAATTATTTTTCAGATTTATAATTATTGGATGGGCTATTGGATTTCTTGGGTTGTTTTGTTGTAATATAGGAATTGCTGTGATAAATTTTCAACAGACGAATGGTTACCTTACCGAATCAATGTTTGAGCCAGGTAATGTTTCTAACAATTCTCCGAAGAATCTTTTTTTTCAGTCCAGCGTAACATTGCATGCCAAATAATAGTCGCCCTTTCATTTTTCTGTTCTACTTTCGAGGTTATTATCGGTCTGTTTCATTTTTGCGATGAAAACAACAATTATTCTTTGAGCTCTGGAACGGATAGTATCTTCAATAGAGCCGCATACTTACCACGTTAGAGGATCCAGTCCTACATTTTTGGCCTTCATTACAATGAATGTGGTAAAAAAATCCAGGTCCAATCGGAAATAGTATTATATCTTTCAGATTCTTCTTAGTGCATTCGTGGGATATTTCTCCCATGGATGTAAGTTTTCCATCGCAACCTTTTCCAAACTCATAGTTTTCAGTGCGTTACGTGAAAGTTGGCGGTGTAATTCTCTCTATCGTTGACTTTTCAACAATTCTGGTGCGGCGAAGTTTTTATTAATCGATTATTGGTATTTTTAGATCAATTTGTTCGCAGTTCGTTTCTGCAAGGGAAGATTCGAGAAAATATTCGACAAAGCGTCGTTGAATGCTCGATATCAGGTAATTCACTTTCTGTTCCCTCGTGACACAATTATTCAAGGTGAAAGAAGCATACGAAATGGCTCAAGCGATGAGACCTGTGTACTTCTACAGTCTGCTTGTGAGGGTAAGAATATCCGATGGACTATTTATATTAGTCTAATTTGCAGTCGTCATGCGTTCTCATGGGAATCATTTACCTCATGTTATTCGACCCTGATTTCTCTTCCAATTCATATGGATATATCGAGGGAATCTATCTATCTGTAAGTGATCATTTCTGCAACTGTTAAAAATTTGATTTCCCAAGACGCAAATTTCCCTGCAGACAATAACGATCAATGCTGCTTGTATGAGTGTGGTTCTCATCAAGAAACACGAACGATTCCGAAAACACGCGAATAAGATATTAAGAAGATTCGGGTATCACAATTTCTGGGAAACAAGTGAAATATGAGTACAAAAATTTCAGAGGAATTTCTAGGCAGCAACGGGTCTTATCCATTTCTTACCCTCGATTGAATGAGTCTGTTGTGCATTTCGAGCAATTGGACTCTTATTGGAAGTGAAAATCGGTGCATTCACGAATTCACGATAATATTGAACAAGTATTTCACGATAAACTTTTTAAAGAAATGAGAGTTGGTCAGATCTCGCAGAAAATTAATATTGGGATTGTCGACGGAAGCGGATAAATCTCGTACAACTTGAGAACTGTTATTTTTTTCAATCATTCCTCGATCCATCCGAGTTTCTTCCAAATGGGATGGACATTCACAGAACTAGCATCTGTTATATCCTTCACTAGCAACTTCATTTCTCCCGCAGGAAGTGGAACCTGCAATAATGACTTTCTATTCCATTCCAATGAATACGACAGTGTACCTCATTTCCCAACTTGTCGATTACAGTCGATGAACTAGTGTAAACAGGACGGAATCCACGATGCTCGTACAATCCCTCAAAATATACCTTTTCACTGGGTAATAAATACACTGGTCATACCTTTGTCTGTTTAGCTGTTCCAACGGCCGCGAAGTAGCGAGCTCCTGTTGCCTGAAAATTCATTATCGTCCTTTTCGTCTATTTGCACTCTGGTTGAAAGGAATTTGAAATAAACAGAATTAGTGCAGAACTGATTCAAATCATTTCCAATTGTATTTGGCAAGAATGTGAATCATCTGTACTCGAATGTGCTGTTAAAATAACTTTTCTCACAGAATTTACCTTTGATATCTCGGGGAAGTTGAGATCGTAGTCAACCCATAATTGGAATAGACCCGCACTACGGAATCGACGATCGATGTAGCACACTTCACCCTTGTAGACTACCTTCAAAGATGATTAGATGAAATTCTAGATAAAAGGAAATGTGTAAAAATATGCAGGAAAACAAGTAAGTTGAACACTTACCTCCTCTTGCGGGAATAGCTTCCACACTTGGTTGAAAGTGTTGTCCAGTGGTGAGACTAAAGAAATGATTTCTCTCTGGATAGATATGATCTACTCACATAAAGCAGCTTCTTGATTGGTCATAATGGGAAGAGGAGGAATGGTAAAGGGTGCATTCGATTCGTTTCTGTAGACGGGATGACCGAGACGGAATCCCACTGGTTTATTACTTTTCTGAGTATTGTAGTTGATTTTTGGCACGACTCTTTCACTAAAATATCATACTCTGTGATAGCAGATCATGCTTGTATGGACAACTTTCTGCGCTGCAATTGAGTAGGAATGGACGAATTCCATCATTTTCTTGCAGTCGTCGATAGTCGATCGAGTAGCCTGAAAATTCTCATTTCATTGCTATCAATCGGAAATTGGCTGACACTGGTCAATGATTCGTCTTCGAAGAATCCTTTACTCAAATCCATTAGATGAGGAAGATGATGAGGACGAATCTGAAGACGAAGGAATAGACGATACGAAACTGCTTTCGCGTTACCTTCTCAAAACGAAACTCCTTTGCAACGTGCCGATTCTTGAATGCGAGTTCGATTGTTGTCGCAGTCTGGAAATGAGTTATCATTCAAAAGATTTGTTGAAAATATAAAAATTACCATGTCATAGTCGCGTACAAGTCGAACAGCTTTTCGTAGAGCCATTCCAGAATTATTGATGTTGAAACAGGAAGTGTGCTCCTTTTATGTGCAGAATGATGAACTCGGCATTTTCAATGACATTAAAATCAGTCAAATGTTAACCACCCAAATGATGATACACGCCCATTTTTTAAATTGAAAAAAACACATTTCACATCAACTCCCAAGAAAACTCTAATACGGATCTGATTTAGAATTTAAAGATCAATAGCAGGGAATTTGACATTAAAATTACATGTGACGTAATTGCAATCTCCTTCCTAATGAGACCTTTTCCAAAATGACATTTAATTTCAACCACACAAACAGAAGAAAACGTCCAAATTAAATCAGTTGATGTTCAACAGGGATAACAATCGAGAACATAGTTATCCTTTCAATAATAAAGTTAGATCAAAGAATAAATGATTTTTGCAGGTTAGAGAAAGGAACGCATGCGAATCGAATGCTCCGAATGGTCGATCATATCTATTGTGTCAGACTGTACTGTCATCCGTCACAACATAATCATAGTCGATGATACAATGAATAAGTGTGATTTGTGCTTTGCTCAAGAGTGCACATAGAGTCGCTGGTAAGGATCGCTGTTGCTCAAAAATGTATAACATTCACACATTTGCTAGAGATATTTTTCGATGATACGAAGTTGAACCATGAAGGAGAAACTAAGAGATGTGTTTTGTGTTTCAATGATGTGCACGAATGAAGAAGAATTGCACTAAGGGAGGACTAAAGGGCATGAATCATCAGAGGAAAGAATGATGAACAGAATGAGGGCTGACGATACGAATTATTGGGTTTGACTTCTCGAACTAACCTTCTAAATCGTCAATTGGAAAATTAACGAAAAAAAGTGGAAGATAATGTATTATTGAATCAATTATTTAGAATTGTAACAACCAACATTTATTTTCAATTTTTTATCCAGAAAAAGGTAATATTCAATTCAATTATGCTCATAAAGCTAACATGACTCTTATTTACATAATGCATACAATGCTATCAACGGAAGAATGGCGAAGTCTAAGTAGAGGAACTGAATCCACGTTTGAAATCCTCCCTGGAACAGTGGTAAGAATGAAAATGTTGCATTTTATATGACACTGAACCTTTATTTGAGTGTAACTCCTGTATTCATCTTCATTAGCCCTCGTTAGTCTTTCTATTCTCAACGCTCCTTCTAATACGGGATCGATAATATTGTCGAGGAATATTGAACGATACTGAAATTAACCTTTTTTTTGTCTATCTAGACGCGAAAACTACTTACTTTTACGGCAGTTTCCTTCATCTTTTCGGAGTTATCCAAAACTTGTCTGATCTTAGAGAGGATTTCAACCTCTGTCGCATTCTGAAAGGAACTGAATGAAGTAAAAGCGAATGATGATCAACAACCTTCTTGTAAACATTGAGTGCCAGTCCTTTCTCTACTGCAGTTGCTGCAATCATCATCTGATCAGCGAAGAATGGCATCATTAGAAGAGGAACTGATGAACAAATTCCTTCCTTGATACTGCAATTATTTGTTATCTCTCTTTCATGTCCGATTTCCATACCTCTTCAATCCTCCATGGGTAAAGAACATCTTCGTATTTTTGTGCGCCAGCAGATCGTTTTGTGGTGCCCATTTAGTGATGAGAATGTGATCGCCCATCTAATAAGTTGTTTCGAATATTCCAATCGAACGATGAAACCTTCTCATCCAATTCCCGTCCACTGTACGTCCATATAATTCGATAATCTTTCAATTGATTGAATGCACGAATGAACGCAATTGGAATCTGGAAGACTTTGAAGAGTTGTATGATCCAATGCAAATCAAAAAACCTCCTTCGGTCCCTGATCCCACTGTACGAGACTCCCAAATGCGACGTAGATCGTTCCCTTCGATTTCGGATCTTCCACGAATTTCTTGTACTTTTCCTCGAGGACGGACGCGTCTAGAATGTAATTACTATGCATTACCGAAATATTGAAATTTGACACACCTATACACGATTCTCCAGTCGGTACCACTCGATGGTCAGTAGTTGTCGGCCTTCGAAGAGTACGAGGAAAGTCAGTGATTGTGATCAGCGATCGCTTCAATATTCAATTTTATTCAATTTTTAAACATAAGAAATTATTGAGCGATCTCACTTTATACATACTGGAGAGGGTCAATTCCACTCCCAGATGAGATCCTCCCATCGAGTGGACGTAGTCAACTGCCTGAAAAAAGTGAATGGTTAATAATTTCATTGATTTCATGTACTTACGGGATGGAAGATGATCTCAGTGAGTGCTTCGATCGTCTGTTTCAATCGATAATAGAATTGATCGACCTTTGATTGCAGATCGTATCCAAGAACGTAATGACTGCAATATTTATCATCATTTCCCCTTTATCTCGATTTTTTCGCTATAAGAAATGACATTGTAGCAGTCGGTGTTCCGTCGGCTACTAAAATTTACGATTGAGTGAACTCACTTAGGCACTACAACAGGATTCCTTCCCAGTCCACGATGATGAGAGAAGAAATCGTAGAATTCTGGAAAAATGGAATGCGTTTCAGTGACCAATGATTGTCATACCAGTGGTGGCATAGATGGCAGTCTTCGTTCCGTGTCGTCTGCTAAGTGATTCAGCTATGGCCCCTACAGTAACAAAGTTTTCACTGTTTTCTCTGATTGAATTCCGTAACAAACCTCCAGCTGAAGCAAATAGTTCATCAACGAGCGCCACATCCCACGGAATAGCCAATACTTTCTGAAGAGCTTCTGAAATTGATCTATGCTCCGTCGTTTTTTGGCGTGAAACCGCTGTTTTTGCTTCTTTTTCAGTTATGAAATTTCACTATTGTTTTAGGGAGTAGTGAATACTGGAGAGAAGAGAAATGACAAATGGTGTGTGACCCACAGTAGATTCTCTCGTGGGAGGGAATAAGAATAGAGAGAGAGGATAGAACGTCTCTTCGGATGAATAGCCAGTGAATGAGCCATTCTTTGAAGACGCCCTCTTCCTCTACTGAGACCATTGAAGGAAGAAGGGAGAATAGGAACAGAGGAGGGAGAGAGAAAGCAAGAAATCCTTTCTATTGTCATTCCACCGTGTTGGAGACAACAGAAAAGGCTGAGATGCTGGCCTAACGCGTGACTCAAGCTTATTTATAGTGTCGCTCCCACTTTTTCGTCCATCTTCTCTTTTTTTGTCTGCTCCGAGTTTTTGAATGTGAGATAACTGGCCTGATTCAACGGAGAATTCGAGAAATTTGGTCGCAATTGATGCAGGCATCACGTAGATATACGCAGACATTTCGTCGTTCCAGAATAGATCAGCGACCTGGAGAGAACTTTTAATTATCTTGCATCGTCTTGTTAGTTTCCTTCATCTACTCTAGAACGCACATAAAACCCTTGATATCCTATGCATTGCTGCAAGAAAATGAAGAACCATATTTGAACTTACTCCGGCCATATCGAAGTCAACGTCCGTCGATGAAACGATTGATGTATACGTCTGAATTACAATCGTCATTACTTGTTTTAAATTTAGCCATATCTCACCTCAACTCCTTTCCCCGCAGATCCAATATCAGCGAAGGCGAGATTGAGTATGGCCACTGTATGATTTCGCTGCACAAGTCTGAAACGATCCTTCTTCTTCTCATTTTTCGTATGATTCTCTTTTTGCACCCTCTTCTTCTTCCTCATTTTTCTCTCTCTCAATCTGACAGGTGGCCTATGATAAACTGTGCTCGAGGGACGAATGAATGTCTCGATTTCCCTTGATTTTCCCATGGGAAAATGGTTGAATTTCCTCCTTTCGAGGTGCGCATCTCATCGAGAGACAAAGCATCATAAATCGTGTCCCTTTTCCATTCAATTTCTTCTTCCGCAATCAAATCTTCGCTTTTTCTCAGACCCAATTCTTTCCCAATTCCTCCTCTGTTTTTGTCCATCACAATAGATGACTGTCATAGAGTGAGTATTCTCATGACATCTTCCCATCTCTTCCCTCCCCTTCCCTTCCAGTCTCCAAATCTCCACCATCACCCGTCAGCTGGAGTAATTTTCACTCGTTGAAGAATAGTTGTTATCCCTCCACTCTAAATGCGTCTATCTATCCGTGCCCCCTTGGGTCAAAGTTCATGTAGTCAGAGTAGGTCTTCTTCCTCTCGGTCTCATCCGATGACCCGCCCCTTCCCTTGCTAGGATATCCATAGGATCCATCTCTCAATTTTGGCTCCCATTTCAACATCAGCCTAAGTCCCCTTAGTCTTTCATCTTCCATTCCTTCTTAAACATCTTCAGCATTCTTCATTTTTCGGCTTTTCCGTGGAATTTCTGCAAAATTTCGCGCAAATTCAATTGCGAGTTGTTTCCTTCCTCAATCTATCGACACTGAACAAACAATCTGCGCAACATTCGCGAGTCAAATTATTTCATGCTTCACCGTCAAAATAACTTCTTTCCGGTAATTAAAAATAATTCAAAATTGTTATTCAGATTCACGATGCCTATCGACGGTGACTTTGTACTGGAAGTTATTGAAGAGGAAGGAGGATTCGTAATCAACCAGGTTAGATCAAGTTATAGTTTCGAAAACAACCTATTGTGCGGTAGCCTGCATCATTTTGAACATTTTAGAATACCATGAAAAAGTTAAAATATCTCATGCGCATTGTATCTACTCCGAAAATAAGTACAAATGGTAGTTATTCGCGATGCAAAATGGAAGTCTCTTGCAAATAGTATTCCGAATGAGCGAAAGTAATTGCCTAACGCAGTAAAGCCTTCGAGTGTTATGCGTTTCCATCCATCGACGATTTTCGAGGACCTTTGCGGAACTTTGTTGAGATGCATAATCGCCAATGCAAGCCTCTAAGAATCCACTTCGAACTTATCACGTAGCGCATCACGTATCTCCAAATTACCCTCAACCCCTCTTACTCCAACTGTATTTTCGACTTTATGCCGAAATATGATTGATATCCTTCACTGACAATGGATGACCTCGAGGGTTGGTTGGAAAAGTGCACTAGTACTCCATTCCAAGTACTCCAAGTTCCATCCAAGTCATGGATCCGTGCAGAAACTCTTCCTTTCTTTGAAACGTGTCAAGGGTCAGCGTGATCATCTGATGCTTCTCCTCATGCATATCTGATTCCATCTCCTCTCTTTATTCCTTCCATTCTCTCACTATTCATTCTCAGTTCATACCCCAAGGGGCGATCACATGGGGAAAAGGAGAGAATCTCCAAAGGAGAGAATGAAATGGTCCAGCTGAGTCAAGGGAAGGATGGTTAGTCTGAAGAGAGAGGAGAAGATGTCAACTCCAGCCAAAATATCTTCTTCATCCTTCTTTTCTTCTTTCTTCACCTTTCTCTTCCTTTCTTTCCATTGTTCATGTTCATTGGATGGTGTTTCTCCACAAGAGTAGAAGATGAAGTCTGCATGCAACCTCCCATGCCCCTCTTCTCCTCCGTCACTTCATCATCAACAGCCTTCTCATCTGCAGTGCTTTCTCATGCACTGAATGGTCATGTATTCTCTCTCTTCTTCTCACTTCATTCCCTTGGGATCTTTCACTTATTCCGAAGCTGCTCAACACATCGAATTCGGCCCTTCTCTTCCATTGACTTGTCAGCACCCGCAAGAGGGAAGAAGCCGAGCTTATCTCTATCCCCATCTCTACTTTTTCTGCGAGCGTTCGCAATTTAATCCGAGACGATGCGTATTTTTTATCGTACAGTCTAGACTTTGTTTGTCTACTCACTGTCTTATCGTACTATGAGCTGACTAGATAAGATTGCATTAGACCTGTCCCTTCGACAATAGTTCTGTCATCTTCCAAGTCCAATTAGTTTTCATCCTCAACTTCGAAGTGGTTTGAAGAAGGGGACGAAATGGAGAAGAGAAGGGGGAAATTATTTCCAGTAGAGAGGGCATTCTACTGAACGGGAGAAAAGAGTGGGCAGTCGTTGACTGCAAAGGAATTCGAGCGGAAATCCAACAAGTTTGTCTCCTTCCATCAAATGACGACGATAGACGATAGATTGATGGGTGTTCGTGAAGGTATCACGCAATGTGTGTCCCTTCCCCTCCCTCTCTATGATGAGAAGGATCAAGAGAAGGAAAGCATGCATCACTCCTTCACTAATTCCTTCCCTTTTCGCATCTGGAGTTTCCCCCGACGCCATTTTTCTAATCCCTCCCTTCTCCAACTTTCGCGATCTTCTCAGCTGTCTGTTGCACATCTTATTTTTTCCCAATGCTTGCAAAATGATCACAATTCTTGCAATGGCTGCGCGGACTATTCTTAGAATGGATTGTTGATTGAATATCGGGTCTTGTGATTCCCTTCCACCAACTCCATTATCTCTTTTCTCTCTACAACCGCGTACTCTAACTGAATCATTGGTCAGAAATCAACAGGGAAGAAGGGAAAGAATGAGTGACTCTCAAGGGATTCTTCTTTCTTCACTACTAGATAACCATTGCTTATCCACTCCAATTCAGTTACTTCTATTGTCATCTAAAGTCCTCCTGTTCTCACTTAGTCTAATAGTCTTCCTTCTGTCCTCTTCCATCCTCTATCCATTTATCAGCCCTGTTTTCTCCCTTTGAGGCTGTCCGTACTCCCTTCCCCAAGAGACGAATTCTGGCAATGTTTTGACGCCAGAGGGGATACGAGTGACTAGAGATACAATGGGATTGGATTGGGGAGGGAGGGAAACCGGGACTGTTGTGCTAGAACCGAACAATCAACACGCCGCTTCTAGATCTTTCTGTTTTACTAAGTTACTTTTACATAGAGTAAAATACGTAAACTAACTTTTCCATGACGTTTTTCATTGTTCCTTGATGACTTTTACTGTGCCATGTATTGATGAAGAGAATCTTCGATGCGAATCCAACGTTGAGTAGAGAAAGTAGCAAGAATATCCGCAGCAGCATCTAGATTATTCAGATGAATTTGCGGGAAATAGAGGCTATAAAGGTACGTGTGACTGTCTACGTAAGAGTGATCATCTTATCAATCAGTCTTTCTCTTCTCATTCTTTTCTCTCCTCTCTCTCCCTATCAACAGTCTTATCAAAGGGCGACTATTCAGTGTCTGAAATGAAGGGGAGAGGCACACTTTTTGTCATAAGACTATGCGTCGAGCTCTGATCACCATGTCATTGTGGCTTGTTGATTACCTGAATAAATACTTCCTCAAGTCAATCAAGAAATTAGATCTCACGTAAGCAACCAGGAAATAAAGGTATCTTCTTCCTTCATTTGATTGACAGACCTGACTGTGCACAGTAAGAAAGAGACTGACATCATGATGAACACTGTTCCCTTCTTCTAAGGAAGGTATCTATCTTCTTCCATCTCTCACCCCTTCAATCCATTCCTTCTTTTCTTCATTGGGAGACCGATTCCTCCTGTCATATCACATTTCATCCTTCCTTTTGTGTTCCCTATACGAGATTCTCTCTCCTTCTGACACACTGAATTCAGTCTTCCTCTCGAGAGACTCATAATAATCTCGCCCCCCAACCAGTCACTCTATGTTTTCCCCCATCCTTGTTGCGGAATTCAACCGGCTTTTCTAGCCATCCTCCTCCTCCTTTCCCCTTCCTCCCCCTCTGCAGTCCTCCTCCTTCAGAGCGTGCGAATTTCCCAGAAATCATTGCGATTCTCCGCCAGTCTAAGCTGTGATGATTGAGAGAGCGGCCAGAGACCACGCGGGAACTTGAGTGACGCTAGCGGCCGCCGCTATCGGCCCATGTAGTATAGTGGTTAGTACTCCACGTTGTGGCCGTGGCGACGCTGGTTCGATTCCAGCCATGGGCAACTCTTTTGCATTATTTTTTGCAAGAGTGAAAGCTGAGAATGAGGCATCGCGCCTATGTGACTTGTTGATTCCTGGGGAGTGGCAAGCCCTCCCTCGACCCTCTCCTTCTCTCTTCACTCTTATTCTACTACTTCTACTCCAGCAAACACGAGTTGAAGTGAGAGAAGGAAGAAGAGAGGTCGTGAGTGAGATAGATCCCTTTCCATTCTTATTCTCAACTCATGACTTCCACTTCTACCTCTTTCTTCCATTCTGTTTCAAGCATGATCATGACGTAGTATTCTCTATCCACCTACTCCATTCTCCGCAACATCGTCATCTGACCTGAGTGAAGTTCTCTAATTCCTTCCTTTTGCTTGGGTCACTGGTCTACCTTCCTTATTCTGAGAGAGGTAGGAGGGGGATATCTGATATGCCAGTCGCATGCCTCACTAATCCATCCCCTCGTCTCGTTGTGTTATTCTCTGTCCTTCTCTGAGGTGGTCGAAGGATCAACAGAACCATCGGATTATACACTCCTGAAATCATTTCGAAATTGTGAATTATTGTTGGAGGCGGATTCAGATTTCAAGCATTATCTCACTTACCTGGCCCTTATTTGTTCCTCTTGAGCTCTATTGCATATTGAATCTGAGTAGTAAAAGTGAGAAGGTAGTTCACCTCTCACCCCTCCTCCTTTAATCTCTCTGTGTCTTCTTCAGAACTTCTCTGTCCACTCCACTGTTTATGCTTTCTTTTCCCATTATTTGGTCCATTCGAAGGCCAAACTTTTTTCTTTCGCAAGAACTATTCTTGCTTCGAAAACGTTCGAATCGCGTGGGAGATCTCATTAGAGAACTCTTTCTCTCTTTTTTCTCGTCATGGAATGATAAATGCCCTTCCGACTATAAATTGACCTGTTCCGGAGTCCTTCTTTCTCTCAATCTCTTCAGTCCTTCCTCTCTCTCATCTCATCATTTCTCTTCTTCTTTCCTCTCAACAGATCAGCTGTTGATTTGTCGTGCTGCGGAGGGGACGGAGAGGAAGGGGAGGGATAAATAGAGAGAGAGGACCCTTCACTTTTCAGTCTCAACACTCTTCTTCTTCTCACACCTTCTCCGGTTTCAATTTCCCTTTATTTGTTACAGTTACTGTTAGAGGCCCCTATAATACTGCTGCTTCAATTAGTCGAAAGATAAGGTATTAGATAAGATGAAGTCTGTTGTCGTTGTTGTAACAGCAACATCCGTTGATCATTTCCCTCTCCCCTTATCCCTTTCACCCTCCGACCTTCCTTGACTTCTTCTCTTCTTTTTCCTCTTCCTCCTTTTCTCCGCCAATCTTAACCATTTTTCGTCTTAGCCGTTCGACTCAGTCAGCTTTCCATTCCCTCCACCCACATTCCATTCCACTTCACTCCCTCATCCACCCTCTCCTCTGAATTTTGATTGGTTCGGAGTCTCGTTTATCTCTGTTCATTCGCGTCTGCAAAAATGTTTTTGCATCTTCGAATGCAGTAGGACACGCATGTAAACACTCATCGTAGGATGGAAGTTGTGGCCACTGTTCGCTATTATTCATTCGACAATAAGATGTGCGCGTTATGTAGCGATGCCGAAGTATCTTTAGGCACCGAGAAACCAAAGCTTAGAATTATTCACAGCGCGCGCATAAGTTGTAGAATATTCTAAGACAGCGCAGACATAGATCGTGATACTTCCCTAGCCCCTCCCCCTTTGATACTTCTGTCTCATACTTGTCATGAAGCTATTGCACATCCAGCCTCTTTATCAGGTATTGTACGTGCGTTCGGTTGATCTTGTGGACCACTGATTTTACAATTAAATAAATATTTAAATAAATATAAATAAATTATAGAAATGGTCGTCTGGTGTCGATGAGTCTCTTCCCGTTTCTGAGGCCGAATCGACACCGAAGAAAAAACGAAGAGAGGAAAACGGAAATCGAACTCGGAAAATCTCGCATTCAAGAGACGAAACTGACGACGACGACGATACTCTCGGCATCATGCCTGAGGTATTTGATTTTCTTTATTTATCTACTAGCCGATTCTACCCGAAACCGCGCGCGGTTCAGAAACTCTATAATCGGCCACAGCGCGTGACACGTTGACAGTTTCGCGACTTACCTAGGTGACGTTTGGAAGTGAGTAAACATAAAGTCATCTGTACTTTTTATGTAGTAGATATTAACTTCAGTATAATTTAAAAAAAGGAATCAGGGAATGCAATCATACGTGAGAAGTGTTGACCATTCCTTTCAAATCCTCGGAGATCCTAAAATAGGACCTTCCTTTCTCACAAGTCCGTGCATATTTCGAAGTTTTTTCCTCGCTCGTCATGCATCGAAAACAAATGGCTCAAAATAAGGAGAGGAAGTCACGGCACTTGTTGCCTTCCTTCCCTTATCTTGGAAGACACTTATTTAACTCTGAAATTCTGCAGGAACCACTTCGATGTCACTATGAGAAAGAATAGAGTTGACGACAAATTAGTGTGATATCACAGCATTAAATGATATTGTTTATCGGCATGTCCCTTTGCTGTTGCCTACTGAACAGAGTCATAAAGTGTCCATCCGAATCCTTTCTTTTCCTCATCCCTCACTTCTTCCCCTTTCATTACCTCCCATTCAACTGATTTATGATATTACTCTTATCTCGATCACTCCTCAAAGTAAAAGTAAAAAGTAAAGTACTGAGTCGGTTACTAACGCGCAACGCGTCGTCGACTACCCCACGTCTGAACTCAACAGACAAATTATCTGTGATAATCGAGTAAAGGGGAAAGAAACGTTCGGTATCCAATTCTCTCCCTCTGACAAAAAGAGTCTCAACTTTCGACCGATTGGATTAGCAGTCCTTGAGCAATTTTTCGAAATTTTCCGGGAAAAGGGGGAGGGTAAAATCAAATTTTGCCCCAGCCAAGAAGGGACGTCATGCGAAATGTGATAGTGGGGGCGATAGAATCGAGAATCGGATGGGGGCCAAAAGGGGAAGGGATTGAGGGTAGAAGGTGAGTGGACACGTAGAGGAATTGAGTACACGTCTTGAGAAGAATATGAGAATAGAATGAGGGTGAAGAGGACAATGCATTCAGGTCCGAGATCATGAACAATTGGGGGATATTGATGATGATGTGATAGAATAGAAATAGAGAATCCATATCATTTCTGATCTCATCAGGGAATCATCTGGGAAATAGATGAATAGGAATAGAATAAATCCTTTCTGATCAATAGAAGATATCCTTATCACTTTTATCATTTCAGTTCCAAGATCGTCTGGAATATCTCGATGAGAGATACGAACATCTGAAGAAACACATCAAGATGTTGAAGCAGAAGATGCAATCGCTCGAGGTGAAACACGTCTTTGATCTTTGATCTTTGAATATAGTGGAAGGGGAAGCAGGTTTAGTACAGTTCGGAAGTTGTTTGGTTACTCTTGCTGCCTCAGTCGCTTTTGAGATTTCTCGATGAAAGCAATGCAATCCACATAAAGCTGAGAGGGTGCTCCGATACGGAAAGAGAGTATTGTTGGAGAGAGTAGCCAGTGGCTAGTAGCCCTAGTAGCCACTGTGAAGATTTACTATGAATTCTTTGGAATTGGATACGATTGTCTCTTTTCCGACACAGTCAATAATAATCACTGGAGAGGAAAGCGATACGGCTGATCTTGTGAGGGAAATCATCGATGATCTCAAGAAGGAAAAGGTGGGTTGCACAAGCTTTCTTACTGATACCAAGGCGTAGGGAAAAAATGTTTTAAATATTTTAATTGCAGATGATTCTTCGTGACGAAGCAGCAATAATCAGGGGTGAATTCAATCAGGCGACGTATAAAGAAGAGGGAAGATTATGCATGAGTGGTCAGTTATTGGAGACGTGAGAATGTCTTCCGGTACTCTTTTCCTCTTCTTCCGCTTGTCGTATTCAATCTTCGTCAAGTTATGAGTGATCAATAGGTGACGGCTACCTCAAATTTGTTGATCTTGTTAACCCATTTGACCAACTCGTATCATCAGTATTGATTGAAGAGATACCGAAGCATGCCCTCAATATATATAAAAATTAAATAATTATTTATATTTTGCAGGTGATAAGCGTCGTGCCGAGGCGGAAGCTGCAGAACGTGAGAGATGGTTGGCTGAGAGGGAAGAGAGAATGGCAAGAGAGGCTGAGGAGAGGGAGAGGAAGAGACAAGAACGATTGAAGGAATTGGAAATGCTTGAGGTATCACATTTTAATTTGTTGGGATACTGTGGTATGGATTTTACGGCTTGAAAAGGGTCGTTGACGGGTTGAAGAATGAATTTTCTCACTTCAATTTCCTTGGAATGACTCAGATTGACGTTCACTGAGAAGAGTGAAGGAAGTGCAATCAAATTGAAGAATGGGAGAAAGAGATTACGGGAGATTGAAATCTCTCCATTCTCAGTGATCTCTCGTAGATCAGAGAAGACGAGAGAGTATGGGAAAGGGAGAGAGTGTAGATGAGGTGGTTGACGAATGGAGAAAGGAGATTGATAGATGTGAGAAGAGTTCATCCCAACTCTCCTCAATTCGTCTCTTCTGATTCATGAGAAATGGAAATTATCGAAGGAGAACGGGGTGAATGAGTGATAGAGAAAGGAGAGATTGGTCTCGAGGGAAAAAGAGAAAGGGGAGATAAATGGAGTGAAAGAATGAACGGACGATCGAAAGAAGTTCAGAGAAGAAGAAGGGAAGCATGAATAGAAATATGAACATACGCAACAAATAGAAGATATTTTATTGTAGGAAGAACAGCGAAGAAGGGGCGAAATCGACAGACAGAGAGCGGCTGCGATGGATCGATTGAAGAATATCCATTTGTATGAGGTGAGATAGTCAAATTCACACAAGATAAGTTGCCTTCCAAGTGAAGAGATGAATAATCAGTTACCAATAAGTCTATCTTTGCAGCAAGCCGAAGCTGCAGCTGCAGAACTAGAGAAAGCACGACAAGAAAAGGAGGCTGCTGAGCAAGCAACGATTGTTGAGATGCAGGTGTGTATTTTCGAAATTGACAAATCATTGTTCATCGTCTAAATTCTGATAATCTCCTTCCAGTTGCGAGCAGCCTCCGTCCCTTCCCCTCCCATTCGATCTCCGAAAAGGAATCCCATCTGCTCCATTCGATCATTCTTCTGTCGGAGTCCAAAGAAGACTGCTGCAGCAGCTGCAGTCATGAATGGAGATGTCAAAGTTCCTTTGGGATGCAATGGATGTAATGGGCACGGGAATGGAATGGTCAATGGGCAGACAGTCATTGGGAATGGACACGTCGGAGCGACCATTCTAGCTAATGGGAATGGAATACAGAATGGCCATTGATGGATTGATCTCTCTCTTTTCCCCCTATCGCACTTACGCAATCAACGTCAGTCACTCACATATTTATGTACATACATGACCTTTCTCATGCTGAATTTTCCGCGCAAATTTGTGTATTATTTTCATCGAGTGTTTTTTAGAATGAAAAATAAACATTGTGACCATTCAACCTCAGAATCAAAAGGTCAATGCAAAACTACATTCGATGTAATTCGAAACCGTTCGAATTGAACTTCGGATCAACGAAATCAAAGAATCTTCTCAGTAAGAACAAACATTGATGCAATCAAGTGAAGAAGTGCCTCTTCAAGTTGAACAACCATTATTTACAGACAATCGATCAATGGGTGATATCACTGCTGGGCTTTTGCAGATTTCCTCTTCCAATATCGAATATCGTAGATGAAGGGAAATTTGCGATCGTCCGGTTTGATGAAGACATCTTCTGAAGAGAGAAGAGATCAGTGGAATCCCATTGACCTCGTACATTCATCGTATTGAGTAAACAATTGCAAGTCTCTTATCTCATCTACTTTTAGAACAGAGATGAACATCAGATTAGTCACAAAAAGTGTTTGGTAATCAGTGAAACAGTTGAAAGACGCGATAAACTGTTGTGATAACAGAAGAATCAGCTGATTGTGTTCCCTTCCATAGAAAATAGACTAGTTCTTTGTTTTCTACTCACTGTTTTCTTCTTTCTTCTTATCCTCTGGAATCAGGAATGTTCTCGGAAGATGTTCCATTATTTTATTGAGAGCGAAGTGTTTGAGGGCTTCTACCGAATGACTGCTGCCTACAGAGAGATTGAAAAATAATCAATCAATTTGAGACTCCAACCTCCTCCCGCTTTTCCTCCACTTTCTTGGGGAGAAAATCCAGCAATAATCCTGACATCCATTCCAACGACTCTTCCCTCTGGTGATTTCTCAGCTTCTTGTCTCAATTTCTCCAATAGATCAAGGGGAAGTTCTGGTGGAGGAGGACCGAGATCACGCATTGAATACTAAACTACCGACTAAAATTGATTGAATGGATCTATCCCACCTTCGATTCTGGACTTCCAACATCGACAGCATACATAAACGGAGTTTCTGGGCTGTACGACGGTTTTTCAACATCTCGAACTGACAAAGCTAAAATTCAACAACAGTCAACACTTTTTGTTTTCAGTATGTTTGTGAACGTTTGTTGCCAAATATCTACCATCCGAAATTGTACCCGATGACTCGTCTCAAGTTCACAAATATTTGTTAGTGTCAATGAGAAAGACGAGTAAAATGTGAACGAGTGGCGGTGTCTGATGTGAGTTTTGATGTGCCCTTTTTTCCTACAAAAATTTCACATTCTCGGTGTGAAAACAGCGGATACAGTGGTACTCGTTATCAGGAGAAGACGCTCCGTCCCTAACATTGCCTATCATCTTCTTTCTTTCTTTCGAATAGACTCCTCTCATTGACAGTATTGTACTCCTTTCTACTGCTTCCTCTATACAAACACAGTCGATTCCCTGCCACACTTCAAGGAGATTTGCCCCTTTTCCTTCGCAGTATTTTTGAGATTGAGACTGCACAGGGAATACAATCAAGAGAAGCTGAGTCAGTGGGAATGAGAACTTCTTGAGACAGTGGAATGTATTCGAGTGTGAAAATAAGTTTGTTCTCAAAATGAGTCATGAGTAAAGAGATGGTAAATGCGTCAGTAGCAGTGAAGAGCTTACTTGTAACTTCACTGAGAACTGATGGAAGGAGAAGAAGAAGGATAAGCATGCCAATCATACCACAGTAGAGAGGAACACTAATGTATGAATGACCTGAGCTGATCTCTCTCTCTCTGATCCGGATATTTCAAACAATGGGATGTATTGCACGCTACAAGAAATAGAAAACAATAGTTTATCTGCAGAAAGATACGATGACAAAACCACGTTTGTTTTCAACCGAAATGTACACTTTGAATGAGAATGATCTACAAGAGAAGCATAGCAGCAGCAGAAGAGAGAAGAGCGAGAGATGCAGAGACAGGAGAGACAGAGTTGAAGAAGACCTGACCTGAAATGGAAGAGATTGATCTTTGATCTCTGGCTCAAGCCTTCGAGTAGTAGCCTATTTCTGTCCCATCATCTTTTTTGCGGTGAATTGTGAACGAATCGGAAGCAAATAGACGAGGTAAAGAGGTCACGAGAGAGCTTTGAGTGGTAAAGTTGTGAGAGAGGTAAATTGGATGGAGCAGTTAGCAGTTAGCATCCCTCAGGCGAATTGTGTTTGTTTCGATCGGAGGAGGTAAGTGTTGATCTACTCGGGACAAGTTCCTCCATTTGATCTTTGATCTCTCACCGTTCTGGTCGTATTGTCTGTTCAGGTTGCTGGTCTGAGTGTTGGCGTAGTACGGGCTCTGAGTGCTCTGATAAGTGTACGGTAGATTACTGTAGTCGGTGGAATGGAATCGATTAATTACCTGGTACTGTCCAGTCTGGGGATTGTAAACCTGTTGCTGCTGCTGATTGTACTGAGGCTGCTGACCGTATTGCTGCTGTTGGTACTGTAAGAATACGGTGGTTCATCGGGTCAATCATTGTTCGCCCTGTCAGACAGATTACGGTACCTGGTTGGAGGGAGTGGTGTACTGTCTCATCTGGTTCGATTGTTGACCATACTGCTGCTGCTGATACTGCAAGATTGGTGGTGTGCAAGGGCGACGAATGGTAAAAGTCTCACCTGGGCGCAGATCACGGCAACGAGTGCAGCAAGAACGATGCAGGAAGAGTTCATTCTGGAATATGGTGAGGATTACGGTGGTCAGGGATAGAATCTGAGAATACGATGATGGAATCGAGAATTGACTCGAAGGAGAAGGTAAGTAAAAGGGGTGGAGTTGAGGGAGTCGGGAGAGTATTTGTAGATGAAGAAGAGTTTGTTGAGGAGAAGGTAGAGAGGATACAGATGGCAAAAGAGAAGATATTTACAGCAACTATCTAAGCAGCTTACACTCAACAGTGATAATTTTACCCCCACGGTACTCTTCATTAGACTGGTTCCAAGGATGATCAGTTTGATCTTCGGAGATAATGAAGGAGATCAAACATTGCCGAGTATCAGTGGAGTCGAGAACACAGGCTGAACCTGAAGATATCATGCCTTAATACTGAAAATTATTTTGAGGCAAGCAGAGAGAATAATTTAAATATTATCATAAATTGAATTATCTTTTTAATTTCAAAAATTATATAATAAGAAGCCTGACAGACTCTGACGACCCAGCTCTAAAGGATTACGGTAAATTTCCCGGCTCACGTGAGACTTCCCGGCTCGTCACTTTCATTCTTTTCGTTTTCACTCCAAAGTATGTAACTCCCTTTGTTAGGTTTCGTTTGTTGTTCATTCACGCTCATTATCATGTTCGTTCTCTCTGTTCACCGTCCGCCCTCCCCCTTTCCTTCCGGTGTTGCCCATTCTCATCACAACAGTGTCATTCTAGTTGCGGGTCAGAGCGATGGCATCCAATTCTGGACGGGTTTTCACACTCGCGCGTCGTTGTTATTCTGCAGTTGCGTCGTCCCTTCCGACGTCGTCGACACCACAGACTCTTTATCTAACTCACGTCAAGTGGGTCACTGGAAAAGGTAAGTTACACTAACTTCCTCTTTGATTTCGACTGTTTGTCAGCTGTTGGTTCATCTTGAAAATGGCGTGATTGCAGGGCAAATCGAGAAATACTTCTCTCGATATGGCACCATCCGCAGCATCGACATGTTTTTCGTAAGTATTCTCGTGCTCGCATTAAAAAACCCTCGTGACTCACTTTCTCAGTATGATGTAATAGTCACATGGGACTGGAACATCTGTGAAAATTCAGCTTCTTATTTTTTTCATAGTTCAAATTTGATTTGTCTTGATTTATATTATATTCAATTTCTACATTATCTTTAAGTGTTTGAAAGTGCAAGTTCAGTACAGTTGTAGAGTGATAACAAGTGCGGAATGGCAATAACAAAGTATAAAATGAATGGGAATGATCAATCTCAGGATCCTCAAACCGGTCTGCATCGTGGATTCGCCTCATTGACCTTCGATAGAGCGGATAGCGCAGCCAAGGCATTGCAGCAACGACCCCATGTTATCGATGGAGATAAGGTTAGCTAAAACTCGCTAAAACTTGAACTATTGACATAAGAAAGTTAGCTGGCAAGTTAGAGTTGTATTTCACCTGGATTCATCATAGTTAATAATATTCCTCTACAGTAAGACCTAAAGCTTATCTTGGCGGCATCTTTATGATTGTCACATCGAGATGTTATCATTAATACTCTGGGAACGTGAGATAATCTTTACATTTTTAGGTTGACCTCCAGCTATACATTCCTCTGCACTCAAAGACGAAGATATTCACGACGAAAACGGATAAGAGACAGAAGCAAGTGAAGGAACCCGCTTAAGTCGATTGCTTTAATCATTCACAGTGACACAAATTGATCACTTTGTTTAGCAATATTTCTGAATTCCCAGGTTCATTTGATCATAGAGCTTGTCCGATACTTCTTTCAGCTAAGTAATTCATTATAACTCGAGTAGTAAGTTTTATCGATCCTTCAGTATCTTAATCATCTCGGTTGACGTTATTGTAACGACCGGGTACTGAATCTAGTCAAACTCTCGACTTTCTATATGTAACTCTTGCGTTTTCTCTTCTCTTGTCCCCGTACTTACCTTGAATATAGGACAAAAGTAGTAATCGTTGTGTTGTAGTTTACTCGATGGACTCGGTAGATCAGAGAGCCATTTGTACAAAGGTTGTTTCTCGTTCTTTTCCCCGTTACGATTGTTTTCTCTAATAGAAGAGAATAAAGTCTAATATGATTTTGAAGTTCAAACGTTTATCTGGTTCACAGCCGACATCGAACTACTTTTTAAAAAAATTGCTGTATAAAACTACTACTAATTGTAAGATAAAGGCAAAGAGAGGAAATTGTTTTCCCCATTCGATCCTCATTTCCATAGGGTAAATCAGCTGTTGCATGGCTGCTCCATCGACAGTTTGCATGCTGCAAAGCAGTTGCAGACTGATTGGTGCAGCAAGGGCAGCTACTGCAGTGAGAGAAATCCAGAGGAGGAGAACTTCCGACGTGAGTACACGAATGAACTTTCTAATTCTAAAAAAATGAACATTCTAGTCCGTGGATGACTATTTCACATAATTTGTATTCAGAATGCTCCAACTCGACGGGGCAAGCAGAACAATGAGATAATCTCGCATAAAGTGAAGGAAGGAGAGACAGAGAAACCGTGAGATCTTTAGTTTCTTGATCACCTCATAGTCAAAGAACTTGTTTTCGTCTGGGATGGTATATCGCGCGAGGTAATTCAACTAACGCGAACATCAGTTCATTCCAGTTCTCTATTCGGTGGATTCGGAGTGCCCATGAATATTGCATTCCCGAACACGAAGGTACAACAATTCCAATACAGTTCTGTGATTATCGGGAGTCAATCGATTATAAATGTACTCTCAGGGCGTACCGGGATGGGATGATAGAGAGCAAGATGTGAAGGAAGTGGTCAAGGATGGACCAGCCATTATGAAGAGAGAATTAAAGGTTGATTACATCTTGCACTGAATCACATGTAGAAGTTAAATGAATAGCGAAATACATTTTTAAGAAATTGGGAAAGGAGATCGCATCGATCAAAGGATCTGTTGAGAAAACGGATATTATTGAGACACTCGGAGGATTGAAGGTCAGCGGGACTATTTAGAACTTCTAAATTAGAAGTACATGAAACATTTGAATAGGAAAGGGCAGGATGGGCATCCATCAAATTGGAGGAATTATGCCGGTTGATTTTAAATTTAATATAAAAATAGTACAGTGAATCGCTTCAGGACGACGAGGCACGAGCGGAATTTCGATTCAGGATGAAAGAGGTACTATTTTGTTTGCTTTTCCATCTAAAATTTTTATTTTTAATTAATAAATCAGGAAAAGTGAGTGGATTATTGTGATTTTTTAGGAACTAGCTCTATGGCACACTGGTTGTGATTCCGATTGGAAGGAAGGATTCTCTTCTGTTAAATTTACGCCTACCGATAGAGGAACTGCTGTATTCAGGTATTTATTCGTAATTGAACCTAATCTAGAATTCCGACGATACTTAATAAGGTTTTAACAAAACGTTGTCTTCAGTGGTAATCTCTCGTCGGCAATAATGAAAGATGGACGAATAGAAAGGGCGGGATGGGCATCCATCAAATTGGAGGATAAGGTACGTTTGAAATTGTGACGTACACTCGCGGGCAAAAATCATGGGGCACTTTTTCAACGTTTCATATTTTTTGAGCCAGGAAAGCAATCTATATGAAATTTGGGCATTACCTAGGAAATGTACAGGACAATATTTTCCACATAGGAAGGGATTGCAAAAAAATCGATATTATTGCATAGTGATGACGCAATCGAAGGGTAATTTTTCGAAAAATCATTATTCTTTGGAAGAATTTTTCTAACTCTCCAATTTTTTTATGCATGGACATATGATCAAGGACTACTCAGAGAAAAAGTTTCAAGTTGCTATCTCTTGCTGCAGCGGCTGCAGGATTTTTGCTAAATCAGAGGTCGAATTTTCATAGCTCCGCTCCTAGACATGCTAGAGACTCGTTCTAAGGATCATTCTGCTTCTTATGATGAGTAACTAAGATCCTCAAAGTTTGGTGAAGATCGGTCATCGTTTAGATTTTTAAGGCACAAAAATCATTTTTGCCTATGGTCCGAGTTTGACCATCTACCATTCC